>JAZHYW010033276.1:0-32933 GCA_037355805.1 Ixodes ricinus | reverse complement strand
AAATGCTCAAATGCGTATATAACCACGTTCCATACCACATTCTCTTTCTGACATGGATGAAAACGAACAAAATCAGTATCATCAGCACCACCAGAGCTTCGCCCCAATCAACATCAGTCACCACGTGGAGATGCGGTCTTTTTTTTTGGCATTTTTTCAAACTTTGAAACGGTATTGACGGGCATCATATTTTAATGCTTAGGTTAGTGCCACAAACGAGCACTTTCTCCCACACTATTATAGCTTCTTTTTATAGCACTTCGATTTTCGTAAAAACAACAACAACAACGAAATAATCGACTATCACTCGTTAGCGCTAACAGTGTCGCGCTGTGTAAACGTCCGACAAGTTTAAAAGGTCTAGATGCCATATCTTATCAATGAGCACAAACAAATTGTGAAGGTGGCCGAGGCTAGTAGGAAGAACTTAAAACTGGAAGCTGTACAGTGGCAGCCGACCGGCGCTCCGCTAAGAGACGTAGCTTCCTCTCAACAAGATTTATATATATACGTATGCCAGTTAAAACCTCCAGGACCTTTTCTTTTTTCCTCGATGTTATCAAATAGTGATAGCTCTTTAAATATCTTGGCACCGACCTATATCTGCGAAAGTCCTTTAATGCTGGAGTGCAATAACCCAACGGCACTGAATTTTGAGAAGGGTCTGTTATTGGGGTGATAAACCCGATCTGCAAGCTCCGCGGAAAGCGAACGCACAGACTGTTCAAAAACGGCGCGTCTATATTCTTGACTTAATACGGTATTCCGATAGCAAGTGCTGCTGCTCGTTAAAGAAAACCCGTTAAGACTGCAATCGCACCTTCGCTGCATTTGACGGAATGCTTGAGCCAGGCGATTTTTGTTTCGGATACAACTCAAGCGCGGGTGTGTAGACTGTCTCGACAGGCTCGCCTGTGCCGCCAAAAAGTCGCGCGGAGACGGGGCCGTGTTTATCCTCGTCTATGGGATCGATGCAGCCCCTGTGCCGGGAGACTCGATCGGCGTTCGGAGGATCGAGGTTTGTTTGCGCCGCTCGGACCGCTGTCCGCTAAACAAATCCAGGGCCTTCTCAGAACCGCAACCTCGACTGAGCAGCGGTCACGCCATCAGCTTCGGCGCAGACCGCTTAGCATCACTCTCTCTGCGCGGGGGCTGCATGCGGCCTGGCCATGTTGGCAGACGGCAAAATACTAAAGATGGCTGAAATCAAAGTGAAAGAGAAGAAAAGTCAGAGGCTGGCAGTTTGTGCAAGGTGTATGACTGACAGTCTGCTCAAGAAATGCCGGGAGTGGCGAGCCGCGAACATCTAAATATTATCGCACTGAGGCCATTGAGAACGCGTCATTAACGGATAAGGACTCCGAATGATGAATCTAGAAGTGTGAACACAATAGGCCATGTCCTACGTTTCTTAAGATGTCGGTGCACGTCACGCACATCGATTGCCTTTTTGTTTCCAGGTTCTACCGCAAAAACCACGTCTCTTTACACTTGGAGATATCGAGATATCTTCCAGCGAGTCAGGTTTCGTCGCGAGTCGTTCTACGAAGACGTGCAAATGTGTTTCCGGGCGTTTTGATGCTCCTGACCATGGTTTTTGTGCTCAATATTGGCGCACACATTGTGCATGTTCACTTGGTCGTGCAAAAGTTGTACCGTATTTTTTAACGTGAAACGTTTATAGGCTAGGTTCTCAGATGAAGTGAAGCCACAAAGAACGGAACAGCAGAATTTCCCCGCTATATTGTCACGAATAACGCTGGTGACAACACAAATATTACCAGAAAAAAGATCTAAGGTTTAATGCTAACAAACATTGCAGCCAAACCAAAAAAAAAAAAAAAAAAAAAGAGGGAACGGAAGATAACAACAGAGAGTTGTGGGCGTCGAATTCGGCGTAGCAGCAGGTTCGAGCGCAAGAGTGAGACCGATTCCGGACCACCACGCAGATTACCTTTTGTACCCGATTGGGTTTCTCGAACGTTCGGCGTAGAACGTTCGGCACGTAGAATATTCCTAGCTCGATCAGACGACAAGGTTCTTGAATTTACGAGAGCGCGACATTGAAAGAATAAATAGAAGAAGCGTCCGCTCCCAGGAATCGAACCTGGCGCCTACGCGTGAAAGCCAAGCACGGTAACTATGCGGCCACGCACGCTCTCTCTTGGCGACGTGGGTGGCAATATTTAGCGGAGAATATGACGTCCCATTGCTTGATGTCATGTGACCTACACAAAAAAATTCAGTTTTTCTGATCTATTTAGCGGGAAAATTGACACGTGACCAGCCACAAATTTCCCCGCTAAATTTAGTGGATAAAGCGACGTCACGTTGCTTGATGTCACGTGACCTCCACACAAATTCAGTTTTCCCGCTAAATTTAGCAGGAAAATTGACACGTGACCGGCCCCAGCCTGTCATTGCCCACACTCTGTGAACACAGGCCGACCCGACGGGGAAAGTCAATGGGTCAATGAGTTAATGAATCAATGGTTCAATTGGGGGGGGGAGGGGGTGGGGAGAGGAGCTGAGAAACTTGGAAGCACAGTTTGAGAAGAAATCCCCGGATGTTCGCTAAACCAAGAGCGTTTCATGTAGCAATACCGTTACAGAGCAGGTTGCGATAATTTGTTTTATAATCGTGCCCCAATACTTTTTAACATCTCAAATTGCTGAAAAAAAAGAAAAAAGAAAAGACGACTTGCTTGCGTTTTTTTGAACAATCGTTTGAAAACCCATCTGCACACGTCGCGGAACCTGACTAGCTGGGAAAAATCGCGGCACATGTAACGAGAAGTGGATTTTTAGTACTACATAAAAATAAGATTATAGCCAATGCCAACTGCCACGTCATCGGGAATAAAAACGGTAAGGCAGAACTGAGGACTAAAGTCCCTTGAAATCTTGTCTTTGCAAGTAACGACAACCAATACAAATGACAAAGCACATTCCACTGGAACAAAATGGCGTCATTCAGTTGTCTTCTGTGGTGCGCCGCCATTTTGCTTCCTACAACCTGCACCCGTCACGCAGTCGACTCTTCAAGGAATTTCGCTACTTGTAGGAAGCTCTTAACTAGGGACGTTACTGTGAACGAGGTAAGAGAGAAAACGGCTGGGCTGCTGAAGGGGTTGACCACATGATGACCTGCAGCACTATTTACGCCAATATAAAAATTTGTATGCAACGGTGGATAGATACGGAAGCAGGGTACGCTGAAGGGGATAACAGTTAATTTGTAATATCTCATAAATGAAGCATCACCTTCGTCACCAGTCTTATACTATGCTGAAACCGCGGTGGATGAAGCGAAGTATAAAGCACCGTGGCAGATTAGTTTGATTCATAGATGAAGACTGAAATAGATGGTGAGCTGGTTTCGCGCCCCGACGCGGGTGCTGCTGGCATGGTGACACAAGCAGCAAAACGATTGCCAACCTCAACGGTGACAGACATATTTGTCCGTCGCAATAAACGAGTTATCCCGGAGCATTAATATAGCGTGCAGCGCAGCCAGTCATGCACGCACACGAGCCAGACGGGTCCAGCGAATGCACACTTGGCGCGTCTAAACGCTCAGTGTGACCGGCATTGAAGCGGGCGGAGGCAGGCAGGGCAGCTTAGCGGGTTTGGCTGCAACGGAGGCTTCGAGAGCGTGTGGAGGAGGCGCCATGCCTCGCGGCAACCTGGTCCCTCGGGACCCTCGGCGAGGATGGATGACACCGGGGATGACGTGCTCAGAATGTCGCTACTATGCCGAGAACGACGGCCCTGGCTTGATCGGGTTTGTCAAGTTTTTGCTGCGGGAAGAAAAAAATAAGTGGCAGAGTTTATCCGGGTGATTGGCAGGAGAAGCGCTGCATGCAGATTGCAGATCTGACAGGGCAAAGCGTCGGTTACTAGCAGTCGAGGAGGACGATTCAATTGCGTCGGCTGGAACATGTGCCTTTACTTTTGTGCCCATTTTACCTTTGATATTACGTCCTATCGAGTGGGCCGAGGGTATTTATGGTATGTGGCGCATCGCGTTGTAAGGATGTGCTGTTGGATAGGCACTATGCAAAGAAATAAACGAATAGATTGTATACTAGCTGTTATTTCGACAGGCCAACGTAAAATCAACCTACGGCACTAGAAAATGTTTTTTAAAAAATATATATAGACGAGACAATGCAGTTAGTTTCACCATTCTCATCTCCAAAGCGGTACTGCAACAAAAATCTAGAGCCTATTTTATTCTCTAAATGTCAACCACGTTCTGGCCACACCACGGACACACCAATTGTTTGCTCGGAAAGATACTAAAACATTATTCAAAACCAATTACCAGAAAGTCGTGACGTCACTATGAACTTAAGCAGCGCCGCTCCGCGGAAGTACGGCGGCAGGCTGCGTGCGCACGAGCCCTGTCGAACCGGATTTCCTTATTGTTCCCTTCTCTCCCGCACTATTCACCTTTTTCGGGGAGCGGGGAGGGCCAACTAAAACGACCAGGTTGCAATGCCTTGACGACTCCAAGCGGCGGAGCTCATAGCCACGAAACTTACCAGGCAGCTTTGACCGTGCTAAGCCAGTTGGCGTCACGACTCCCATGATGTATCGCGCTTTCTGATGGCCGATCTTCGAGCGCTTGCTGTAATCGGTCCTTTAAAGGGACCATGAAACGATTCTGAAATCGAATTTCATCCACCGATCGTCGTAAAAAATGTGAAAAGAAACACAAAGGCACAAAAATAGGGAGCAAAAAAAATTCTTCGCTACAGAACCCCCAAAAAAACTGGACTCCTTGCCCTTCTTTCTTTCGAAAGCTGTCTGCCTTTTCACAGGAATGCATCTGCGAAACCGCAGCACGTCAGCCGAATCCACGTCGCCTATTGGGTAAGAGTCTACCTCACCACCACCGCGATCGTAAACAATAAATAGCCGGCGAATGTCTCCTAAAAGTTTTGTTAAATAATATTCAGATCCACATTTCGTAGCATAATTAGAGATGTGACGAAAATTGCCAAATTTGATAATGCTCAGAGCCAAGCACCATCTACCGTGTGGTAAACGAAGCAAGAAAAAGAGAGCGTCGCTCAGTTACTTGGTCGCGAGGACTAACGAACGTTTATTTTTCTACGTCTTCTTCCCGCGCGTCCCGACTTCAAGCAGCAAGAAAAAAGTAAAAAGTACTTGAAACAGACCATGACGAACAAGAACGGTGGATCCACAAACACCCGGGAAAAGCTCCAACGGCCACGGATCCACCGTCCCCGACCAAGCGAGCTCAGCAGATAGGCCTAGCAGGCACTCTGACTCGGCGCAGCGGTGCTCCGACAGTCCTTGGCCAAGACCGTATGCCCACGACCGGCTGGCGTGCTGAATGGAATATGCGCGCGCGACCTTGTGGACCCTTCCCGTATTATAGTTTGAACGCTGACCGGGGAGGTCAATCTCTTCCCCTTGTCATCTCCTTGTTTTCCGAGGCAGTGGTGACGAACACTGTCGTCGAAAAGGGACTCTCGTCGATTCTATCCTCTTGTTTTGTGTGATATAGAGCTCAAATAAACGCCGTATGGATTACCTTCGTAACACGGTGTGTACACTTTGTTATTAGTATGCCATTTTTTTCTGACACGACTGCACGTCACTGTCGAGCTATAACAGTTCGTGGGAGACCATACGTGCAATGCCGGTCCAACCTTCTTTTGCCGAGTGTCACGTCAGTATCGAGTTGCAATCGTAAAAGATCTGTCCCGAAGCGCTTACCAACAGCGCGAATACAGTGCTTCCATGAAACGCGCGCGCGTCCGCTCCGAGTGTGAACAAGTGTTGACGTGGCTCTTGCTGACACTGTCGTAGTTTAAACGTATCGTTTTTAACGTCGGCTCGCTCCTGCATCTCCGAGGCCGCGAAAAAGGCCGCGGCAATTTGTTTCCATCTACGTCGCTTTGCAAACGACTGACACGGGCCGCCTTTTACCAACAATAAGAGTTGGGTTGACTTCTGGAGTCTTCACCGGAAGACTCGCCGCACTTCCCAGCAGGCATGCCGGCGTATGGGACTAGTCCCATGCTGTCGCTGTAGCGCAACATATCTCAATGAATTTCGCTCAACTGCGATGTGTCCATGGCTTTCGCGGCGATGAGGGGCGCCGATTCAGAAAATACGTCGGTTACATCAGCGCCATCAGCGCAGTAGAACCTACCGGCGCACCCCCAACTCGCCGCCGCTAACGCTCCCATTCTTCTACTGCCGAGAGAACTTCCGGTTCCTGTGCCAGAGTACGTCACGACCGTCAAAATTACGCGGCAACTTCTTTTGCGGTCAGTTAGAGAGAAAGAAAAAGTCGATATTTCATTAATTTTTTGTGTAGAAGTTAATAAACCGAGACGAAAACGGGTGCCTGTTCGGCATTCAGTGAACGTTGAAGGTTTATTGTAAAAGTTATCTGGCAAAAGTAAAAAGGTCATTTCATGGTCCCTTTAAAAAATCTCACCATCCGCTAAAAAAAAAGCTTATGATTGTTGTGAGAATATAGAGTTGTTCATGTTTAACTTATTTCTGAACGTGAGAGGTATATTTTAAGTTTCGATTCAGTGTCCCTTTAATGCGCAAGCTGAATTAAAGGTGAAAAAAAGAGAAAAAAGAAACGCTACTAACTCCAGGTTGCCGGGTCACTAATTCAGCCGCAAGTTCTGTTCACGGTAAATCTAACCACTAAGAGAAACAGCCTATTAATCCCTTCAGTCTACCAAAAACACACACACAGAAAGAAAAGGTGAACACCATCGCGGTCCACACAAACCCTCGACGCGTACAACCGACGGAAACCAAGTTACGCAAGAAAAGGACAACGAACGCACATTCTCGCAAGATGTCCGAAGCCAAGGCGAGAGCGTGTCTGCCGAGGGGCCATCCGAGCGAGCGAAGGGGAGCGGGTGCCTGAAAATCAATCCACTCGAGCGTACGTCTCTGGGCAGAACAAACGCCGAAGCAGCGCTGAAACAACACAGGCAGCGGCAGGTCTCTTCTAGCCGCTGCTCCACAAGAAGGAGGGGGCTCTCCAAGTGTTTGACCGGCCGCTTGTGGTCACGGCACGCACCACAAACGGTGTCGACCCCAGGAGCGGCGCGGGGGCTTCGGCGGGCGAGTTCTGCCGCGGCCATTAGGCCTGCCCTGGCGTGCGTCACGGCAGCGCACTGCGCCATCAAATCACTCGCGATGGCGCTCTCAGTGGCTTCGTCGTCCGGCTAACGAGCCTGGACCACGGCAGCAGCTCGGTGCGGGCCGCGGGGCTTTCCGGATTGATGGGGATTCGTCTAGGTGGGCCGCGGCAAAAAGCAGCCGCGCTTGCTCTGCCGCCAATAATGTCTTCGTGCCAAAATAGAATAATAAAAAAGAAAGAAAAACTTAGGCTTTTGCTAAATTTTCCGAAAATGTCAATTTGTGTCTTGAGCCAAAAAAGTGAAAAGTTGAGAACTTGTGTCTCACTATACTTTATTTCAGCTTAGACCTGCAGAATCGTCTTCTGCCGGGCATACAACTGGTGCCCAGTTTTCTTCTCTCCATTTACTCTCGCCCTCTTCTCTCTTCTTCTCCCCACAGGAGCAGATCTCTGAGCTACTCCGACACATCCCAGATAAGAAAGTTCAAGTGCTGAATTTTCCTGCGTCACTAAGCAAGGCTACCTTTGGCTACAGATCGGACAAGACTACGGCGTCAGCGTTTGGCTAGGAGTCGTGTTCTCACTGACTGGACACGACCCCTAGCCCAACGCTGACGCCGTAGTCAGTGTCCAATCTCTAGCCAGGATGGCCTTGTCTTATGACGCAGGATGAATTCAGCACGTAGGCTTTCTTATCTAGGAGGTGTTGGCTACTCCCCGCAGAAAGGAGGAGGGCCTCCCTCTTTCTCGAATGGAAAGGAGGAATTGAGGAGAGTTTCGTCCTTTCTGTTTGGTGGTCGGCTTTAAGCAATTGTAATTGGGTTGTGTGTATGTTTATACAGCCGCAAGTTCGACAACCCCAATGCGTGCATGGATGACAACCGCTAGCCTGGGGTCTTTAACGTGAACCAACGCAGTTGTGATGCACGATCACACGCCGGAACGATGCTGATGTGCCTACTCGGCCATCGATCCCCTCGATTTTAAGTCAAGACGCAGCCGACGCTTTGAACTCAGGGGACCAATCAAGCAGCGTAAAAAGCTGCAAGTCACATGGACTTTGTTTGTTTATGATTGGTTCAGTGATGATCAAACATGTACAAAAACATGAAAAAGACCATGATGGTGGGAGTTTGACGCTCTCTGATTTTTACCATCAGCTCGCTGACGTCGGCTACCATCCCCGTCCTAGTTTATGATTGTGTTAAGCGCCACGAGAGCATTGACAGCTAGGTTTAACGGGAAATGTTGTGACATTTTATTTTTCTTGCGACGTTCATTTTTTTTAATTGCCCGTTTTTTTAGACGACGAATTCTATACATGCTTTGCATGTGACGTCATATGGCACTGTAGCAGCTACCATTGCTCCGTACCATGCTCCTGAACCCTTACCTTCTGCAGCATATATTTCGCAACATGGAATTTGTTCTTCTTGGAAAGCCTTGTGGAGACAAAAAGCTTCGATGATGCGAAATGTAGGCTGCAAAAAGTAGGGGCACAAGAACATGGTACAGAGCAATGGCGGCTGACGTGACGTCAATGCAAGCCGTGTATAAAAGTGATTACGAAAAGAGTGATAATTCTAACAAGGGCTAAGTCATACCAGTTTGTCATTGAAAGTTAATAGTAAAAATGCTTATTGGTGAGATGGAATTGTTCATTAGAGTGTTCCTGCAAATTTTCTTCGATCGATCGGCATTTTTATTAGTAAACCATGTGTTCGCAATACAGGTGAGTAACCTGACCCGGCAACTCAAATTGCTGACGTTTAACGTCGTTGTCAACTTTTCCGGGACGATTCTTATCGCGTCAACTCGACAATAACTTGCGGAGGTTGCAGCTGCTACCCGCGTCCGTGAGAAGAAAAACCGAGTCGCCAAACCGCATGCCCCATTCCTTTGTTTCGCTACAGCGACCGGTCTCATCTCTCCAGTCATCGCACAATGCACAAATAATAATAATAAATAAAAAAAAAGGAACGACGAAAATTGGTGCGATTACGCGTATATGCGCGACCTCTCGTCATCTGACACCCCCTCCCCCGCCGCGATTGGGAACGTTTTGTTTCATCGTACTTTTCTTGAGTAGTGCGGTTACGCTACGCGGTCGAATAAAAGGCCGACAAAGGGGAGGCAGGGGAAAACGAGGCGGTTTAGTATTCGCGCACGCGCAGCGATGTCCCGGGGCGTCGGGCGAAAAATGGAAGAATAAAAAGTGCCGCCGGCCCTCTTCTAATAACCGCGTGGAGTCTCTGCGTTGAGAACACTAATTCCTGCCTGACTACTGCTGCTGCCACACTCCCTTCCATCCCAAAGTGGACGACTGGGAAAGCTACGATACCTCGCGGCCAATCGGGGGCCACAGAGCCCGTCACGTGACTTTGCGATCGGACACGGAGCGTGCGCCGAGTGCGAGATCCCTTCGATTGATTGGTCCGGTTCTGTTTCTGGATTAGCATGGATGGGGATAGCAGCTTCCACTTCGGTTCACTTCGGAGCGAAAACGGAGCCTTTACTCCGTTCGTATCTTAGGCTGAAAGTGCGGCGGGGGCTAGGCGCTTGCCGGACCAATCAATCACCTTCCTGTTGTCACCTGACCCCGGTCTCTGCGCGCGTGGGGATGGGGCGGGAGCGTGATCACGTGACGAAATATGGACGCGTGATTGGATCAACGGGCGCTTCCACCGCCCCGTCGGCTATAGGAGTGAGCGGAGCACGGAAAGGATGCTGCTTGTCGGCGGCTCTGTAAGCCTGGTCCAGGAGAGGCCTGACGCTGCGGTTGTAACCCGAGTTGAGGCTTTGGTGAGAGGTGTTAACAGGCTCGGCTGATTTGGCGGCAGGCATCAGATGGCGGGCGCGATGCGGAAAAAGCGGGCCCGTCTTTTCTCTCCCCTGGGGTGTCGTGTTTCGGGGCTTTGTAGCTTTTGAACGGGAAGCTTGCTTTAGTGGTAAGCGCGACGCGTGGCTTTATTATTACTTTTTTTGGAGCGGGGGGGGGGGGGGGGGGCTGTGGGTTTTTATTTTTGGTTATGTTGTTGTTCTGACACGCACTGTAGTTCGCTTCGGAAGGTTGTCTATTTTATCCGAGGACGTGAGGGAGTGGAAGCGGGAAGTGTGTCGGAGTTGCATAACGTACTGCCGGGTGCTCGAAATCGCTAAGCTGGAAATCCTGCCTTGCACGACGTGATAACTACCGCTCCTAAAAAAATAAAGTAAAACTTTTTAAACTATGAAAGGCTCACGCGAATTATATTTTTTCATCCCGGCTAGCCGGTGTAAGGTGTGTAGATATATAGTATGTACAAGCTCGCAAGAACAGCATTTTCTTAATTGTTTCTTACGTAATACAGAATATAGGCTATAATGTAGAGCTAACCTAATGCATACTACAAGTAGCCTAAGGTTATTTCTTCAGCATGTTGAGATAGACACATAAAATTTCTCTTCAACCATGTCTCTTCATGCACAAAAAATACTTCTTTTTTTTTAAAAAAACTCCTTTGTGCGAGGCGTTTTTCTCTCAAAATATGGAGTGACGAGCACGGGTGGCAGCCGGAAACAGTGTGTACTGGAAACTAAAAAAGAAAAATGGAGTAGAAAGACAACAGATAAAAAAATGTCATCAAAACTGTCTTTTTTATTTTTACGAGCGAATACGAGACAAAAAGCAAACAGAATCAGACAACATAATCAATGGAGCCAGTGAGCAAGTAGTTAGGGAAGACGAGCAATCCCAAACCAAAGGCGGCCTCTCCCACCATTCCGAATCCAAAGTAGGCCCCAATCTCTCGTTTCCAAACTCTGTGGGAACCTCGCGGACAGACATTCGGTACACGATGCAGCTGCGGCGGCAAGCAACCAACAACCAGGGCTCCAATCGCATCGTTCAAACGGACAAGCGCTCGAATCTGGTTCATCACGGCGCTGCGCTTCTGCCCGCCACTCTCTAGAGAAACACGGCGAATAAGGGGGGGGGGGAAGCAAGAGAAATAAACGCCCCCCTCCCCCCTCCCTCCATCCAGTTCGTTAAGGAGAACCTCAGGGATTTTGGGGGGTCCCGGCGTGGTCGGGACACGACGAGAGCTCCCAAACAGCGCAGCGCAGAGCCGAGTGCGGAATCAGGGGAGCAGTGCGCGCGTGGCACATGGGTTCGATGTGCGCTCTTCCGTTCACACAATGCGGTTGAAGCTATGCAGTGCTCCTTTAACCAGTAGAAGGTTTATCTGCCGTCACGTGATCGCGTTCTTCACCCACGCGCCAACCAAGAGTGGAGTTGGGTGATGCGAGGGAGGCCGTTGATGGGAGCGGTGAGCGCGTGGCTCTCGGTGCATTGTCAGCTTAAGGGTAGTACATAGCCGCGCCGAGGATAACGCTCCCAAAGATACACGCGTCCAGCCGCCACGTAACGTAACACGAGGAGGCGAAAAGAAAAAAAAAGGAAAACAGCAACTAAAGTCTGGAGGCGGGTCGGGAGATGGAGCGGAAAAAAAGGAGCGCCAGCTTGTCGGGGAACAAAGTGGATCAGGAAAGCTTCGAGTTCCGCTTCTTTGTGGTTGCGCACCTCGGCTCTTCCATCTTTCTTTTTTCTCTCTCCCGTCCGGTGTAGTGGTGGCGCCTCGTTAATGCCGACAGCTTCCTTCGAGGGGATTGGTTGATTTCATTGATAGGGCCCGGTTGATTCGACGGCTTTAAGTTCCGCCGGCCGAGTTGTCACGTACGCGCGAGCTCTGTCGTGTCTTGGAGAGAAAGACGACGATTTTAGGTAGATTTGATTAGGGAAGCTTCTGTCAGGGAAGAGGGAGGGGGTATGCCGGCGATCGGGGTAGAGCTGCACTCGACATTTAAATGAGTGAACCTACTTTTAACGAGAGTGGCTCAACTCAAATGGTGAACCAAAAACGTTCGAACAGTGAAAATGCCGAATGAGGCAAAACGGGATCTTCCCCACGTTGGGCACCGAACGTAGAGGATATCTCGTAACATAGATGCTCGAAACGACGCGAGGATTTATAGGAGTTGAGCGGGCGAAAAACAAACTTACTCTGGACGTCAAAAAAACAAAACAAAAAAGCACAGAGCCAACTTTAATTACGTGCTCGTATGAAAGGCATCGATAATTAAAATAATATAATAAAAACCAGCTCAAACTTTTGTGTCTCCCGAAACTGCTATAATCCCGTTTCACACTGCGTTCGACCGCAGTCAGCGCTTTCAATTCCACGGAGTCAATCAAGCAGCACCAAAAGTGGATCGTCACGGCGCTCGTCGTCTTTGTGCGTTTTCTATGACCGGCTACAGACCAATCACGCACAGTGAATGCGGCGTGGTCCCGCACTTTGGTCTTTCCGTGATTGGTTTAGCCGGCGATAGTGGATGCTCAAAGGCGACGAGCACCGTGACGATGCACTTTTGGTGCTGTCTGATTGGCTGCATGGAATTGTAGCGTAGGTTGCGGCCAGACTCTCTCACAACCGAGCCGACATACGAACAAACGAAGAATATGGCCATTTTCACGCTCAGTAAAGCGTCTCTGCTGCGACCGCCAGGCCTTTGTCAGCCGTAGGATATGGTCGCGCTCTGCGACACAGCGCCCTCACCGGCCTGCTTGCACGTCGCAACGTTTTCGCTGCCGTCCGACCGACACACCTCCCATTCTAGTACACCCTACCAACGCCTACGACGAGTGTCTTTGGCCGGCTCGTAACTTTTTTCTTATTCTTTTTCGTTCTCTTTTCATTTTCTCAAATTAATTTGTGTTTCCCCTTGATGGTTTCTTGTTTCTTCTATCGTTTCTATACTTCGTTTCACCTTATGTTGTACCGCAGCGAAGGCTAGAAGCGCGAGCTCATAGCGTTGGCAGCTGCTCTTAAGTCACGAGAGCTTGTGCCACCGAGATGTGCCCCAGAGCAAGGAGCTCGCGCTTGTACCCTTTCCTGCGGTACATCATAAGGTGAAACAGAGTATAGCACAACTCATTTATGTATCACTGTTTTTTTTCTTTATCGTGTGTGCGTTTCAGTTTTGATGCCTTGTCTTCCTCTCTCTTTCACAATACATAAGTTGGGAATCAGCGCTCTGTGCTCTCTTCGCTTCTTTCTTGCTGGTACGCGAAGGGGTTGGTGGCCGAGCGGGCTACCGTACACCAGTTCGGAGCGCATGGACCAATAGCTCGCGCAGCAGAACCCAGGATCCTGGGTTTAATTCCCACCCCTGTCCGTTTCGATCAGGATGAGCGTCGTACCTGTCGTGTATCTACACCGCGTGGTGCACGTTAAAGACCCCAGGCTAGACGTTGCATCTCGGCACTGGCTAAATTGCTCGTCTACAGCTGAGACACCAGACGCCCACTGAGGCAGACTAACTTCCGGCTGTATAAGCGTGTGTGTGTGCGTGTATAACGCAGGCACGCAGGCACCGCACGCACGCACGCACGCACGGACACACACAAACACACATACTGACACGCACGCACGCACACAAACACACACACATTTTTGCTGGTCTGCTGTTTTGATATGTTGTAAATATACAGCGTTCGCTTATATCGTGCTCAGCTACTTAGTCTGGTCTTCTGGTGGTAGATTCTCCTGCAATAGGTTGAAAACGAGATTAGGCGGAGCCCAACCCGGGCTGTCAGGCGTCATCGCCCCCAAGAACCCAGGCGCGCAGACGCGGCCAGCAGCAGAAGCCCCCGTCTTCTCCAGTCGGACACTGCTGACAAGCGAAGATTTCTTCCCTGCACCGCGGAGCAGCAATCACACTGAGCAAACACAGGCGGCCCCCGGCAAAACCACCGGCGCCACAAAGAAAGCCAACTACCCTCGGTTTCGGTTGACGATGGACTGCTGCGGACCCTACGAGCCATACCAACCAATCCCGCGCTGTGAAGGTATCACGTGACTGTGCTCCCACTTCCGTGTCGCTGCGCCCGTCTCGAAGGCCACGGGACATTCATGCTTCATTGGATTGGCTGGTATGACTTGTAGCGTCCGCTACGGTCCATCATACGGTGAAGGTTTAGCGTGGAGGGCACGATGGGCGGGAGATGGAGGGTAAAAGGCAGGGTCGGAGGAAGGGAAGGCGGCGGTGCGGGGCTCCAGCATAGGCACATGCCCCCGGGGTTCCTCATCAGGATGCGCCGAATCTGCCTGCCCGCGTTGGAGGCTCCACATCTGAAACTTGCTTCGTCTCGGAGACTTCTTTCGCGTGTTTTGTCTTTCTTGATTTAATTTTTCTTCAGCTTACTGGCTCGGATATGTAGATCACGATTTGACCTTTTTCGCTATGCTGACTTTGCTGATGAGCCATTACGCGTGACGAGGCTGCGTGCGTGTTTTACAGCGAAGCTGTAATGACTAGCAGGTGGGATTTGTTTTTCGTGTCCGTCGACAGAAAACTTACGTGTGCCTTATCACCGTTTGCGTACGCCTTACCATTTATCATGGGGTTTTGACACTTGTTTCAATAAGAAAACCACGAAACAAGTGTCAGAACTACGTGATAGATTATAAAGCGCGCGCAAACAATGATAAGCACGTAGCGTTACCCGCATGCATTTCACGGTTAAGATTGCGGTTGCATAAGGTGCCGCGTCAACGGCAGAGTACCAAGAGTGGAGTGACGTCACTAGCCCCACTAACAATGGTAAGCACGTAGCGCTTCTCGCATGCGTTTTCCGGTATAGATTGGGGTTGCATAGGGTGCCGCGGCCACGGCAGCGTACAAAGTCTTTCATATATTAAAAAGTTTTTGGTTTAGAGCATTCACTTTTTTTTCGTCAATCATTTAGAATAGACGCTTTTGGTGTTTACAAACATGAACTGCCGCTTGCGTCCCAAGCGATTTCCGGTCGTACCGTCTTTGAAAGCTTTGTTGAGCTTGCCTCACCAGTTCTACAATGCGTGAATGCTACACGGACAAAAACGTTGGAGATTTAACGAAGGCCTTTGGCTGTACAATATTACATCTTGGAGGAGGCAAGTTGGTTTACAAGAATAATCGAAACATTTTAACAGCTCTCGCACTCTTCATTCTTTTGGCGTTCAACTGGAGAATTAGTGGTTAAATGTTTCATCTACATTTCAAGCGGCGGTTTTGAGGTGACCTTTGTTTATTCTTTTCATAAACCGAAGTTCTTCTGGCCCGTCAAACACAGGAGCACCACCTGGTGCCGTTTGCGATACATAAGGGTCTATGGTGCAGTGGGCAGTCGTTGCAGGTGATACCAAAGCTTCGCTGTCCAAGCCACGTTCACAGCGTTGACTGGAGACCTGAATTTTTTATCGTCGTTTTCCCCCTCATATATTGCGAATTTTTTGCTGATTTGTCAGCCCAAATCCCAGGTTTGTGGCAAGTCGATATCGAATCAATTCACGTTCCGGTTCAGAGAGGCAATTCGTAACCAGGCAAAAATATTTCATTAGATAAAAAAAAAAAAAAAACTCAACAAGATAAGCGGCGCCGGATTGCTGTTAACCTGCGACCACATGACCAAACGACAGTACATTGTCCGTTCATTTCGAAGTCAGTAAGGGGGCGCGGAGAGTCCAGGATCCTTGGCGGTTGCAACGAAAACTGTAATGTTCACCTCCCCCCCCCCTCCCCTCCCCTTTCCTTCCCAGTAATCCAGCTGAAGCTTTCGTAGAGTTTATGTTTATTGAAGGACGAGGACGTCCACCATCGCCGAGGTGCCTGCTTGCTGTTTCGTAAGAATCATAGAAACATTAAGAGGGATTGGAGATGATATAGTCACGAATGACAGTTGATGAGGCGACGAATGAACAAACAGAAACCAAAGGTTTAATGGGGTGAACTTGGGCCCAAAGCAAAATGGAAGAAGGCAAACGTCGCAGACGGCGTAACAGCAGGATCGAGCGCTGGGGCGAGACTGACTCCGGCTCGCCACGCAGAGCTTTTATGAACACGCGTGGGCTTTTGGAACAATCGGCGTAGAAGGTCCGGCGCGTAGAACATTCGGACCTCGAACAAGCAACAGGGTTCTCGAATTTACCAGAACGCGACATTTACAGAAATAACAAAAAAGTATTTCGGCTCACAGGAATCGAACTTCGGCCCTTTGCGTGGCAGCCAAGCACGACAACCATTCGGTCATGGACACGCTCGCCCGGAGACGCGCGTAGCAATATAAAGTAGAGAAATAATGAAAAAAGATTGAGATGGGTAGCTAGTTGAATATAGATAGATACGAATTTGAAAGAGAGAAGGAGAAAAAGAGGTAGGGGGAGGGAGACAGAGAGAGAGGGACTACATTCGCATCCAGAACTCTACCCCAAACAATTGACATAACCTGAGGGTAGTGATATCAGTCGATAATCTCGCTTTTTAGCGACTTTCCTGCAGATTTCGCCGACGGATGCTCTTCTACAGCTGAAGCACGAAGAACTCATGCATTACTTAATTAACTGAATACTTTGATGCTTCCGTGCTTAAAGGGGTACTCCGCCGATTTCTTCATGGTCCCCGATTTGCTTGAAATTTTGCTAAACTCGCCAAACAACATCGCCAAAATAGTATCCCAAATATTAGGTCAAAATAATTTTTTTCACGAAGTTATTGAATTTACAATTTTGGTCCTCACCGTGTTTTTCAAACTGAAAGTCTCTACTGGCAACAACGAAAAAGTGACGTCAGTGGAAGTGCAGGGGATCACTCTTTGGACTGTAGAATTTGTTCCCAACTGATTCGAAGCAGTTTCATGGTGTCAAATGAATGCTTTGGAAGCTCGCTCCAGTCCCCGCGCTCCAGCACGGAACAAATGATTGGCATATTCTATTTTTTAGACTGCTCGCTCGACTGGCAAGCCTGCCCTTCCACTGACGTCACGGCACTGAAAAGTGCGGGTATATTTGAATGTTGGTTTTTGCATCATTTTTCATTTGCCGATTTCGCAGTAACTATTATGAATTTCGCGATACTAAATAGCATACCGGAAAGGGTAAAGGCCGGGGAGTCAGAAAATATAGTTAGCTGAGGTAGCTCAAAAATCGGCGGAGTACCTTTAAAGAACCCCTAAAAAATGTTTTTTTTACACAGTCTGGTTGGGACACGTGTGTCAAAAAATAAGCTTTACGCGAAAAAAAAAATTGAGAGCAATATTGACGGCGAGAGATTTATTTGAAATTCTGCGCGCGAAGTCCATGACGTCCCGGGTCATTCCGGAATGACCATCTCGGTCCTGAAGGCGAAGCCACTCCACCCTCTCCTCCACGCGCCCGAAATGCCGAGAGAGAAAACAAGTGGAAAAGAGGTGACTCTAAATCGCGTCTCGCGCCATCAAAATGGCTCTAAAAATATTTTTCCGCGTAATGTTTTTTTTTTTGACACGCGTGTCCCAATTAGATTGTTTAAAAAATATTTCTTTATTTTCAGGGGCCCTTTAGGGTGTCCTCTGGTGATTTTATTTGTAATGAGTATACTGTGCAGTGATGGAGTACCTTTTGCCTTTTCCAGTTCATGATGTTTCGAGCCTGCTTGGCGTGCCAGTGAGTTGACTCTATGAAGGGATTTTGTGGAGTAAGCCGAATTGAGGCTTGTATTCATTTTCACTATAAGTCGATACGCCGGAGCGTAGTCAACGCTAGGAGCAGACGATCGAGCCCATGAGACAATGCTGAAAGCGTGACGTTACTGAGTTCATTCCTTTCTCTGATCTGTTAACTGCCTTCTACCTCAAGGAGAAAGTGCGCCGTGATGTTGCGGTGAATTAGCCCGCTATCGTGCGGGGATTCTATAGCTTCCAAAGGGGGGCAGACTGTCGTAAAAGGGCTACGTAATCTCGAAAAACTATAGCATGCAGATTTAGAGAAGTATATAGGTCTACTCTCAAATCGGTATATAGGTCTACTTTCAAATTGTAAAAGCAAAACAAAACAAACATTTTTTTTCTTCCTTTTTTGGAAGTGTGAGGGAAGACGGGAAAGCTGACACAGCTATTTCGTCGTCCCGTGCCTGGGGAAAGTAAGGGAACAAAGCAAAGTGGTTGTTAGGGGAAGGTTACCGTGAGCTTGCCACTTGGGCTGCAACAATGGCGCTCCGCTCCCGCTGCAGCTCGGGGTCCCCGAGGAGCTGGGTCCCGTGATTTCATTAGCTGGGAATAGCGGGCGCTCGGTGAGCTTCGCTCCGCTGCAGACACCGTGCGATGGACGAACCGAGGGGTCGAGTATCGGGGTGAAGCCGACCCCTCTTCCTAGGCGCGTATATGCCCGCGTCTAAAAACGTTGAGATGTGCGATGCTGGCCGCTGTCGAACGGGACGCACCATGAGGCTGGTATACGGATGGTGCGAGCGACGGCAACACCACCTAGAATAGTCAAAGCCTGCGCACTAAATTCTTGACGCAATTGCAGTGACATCGAGGTGGCGCAAGCTACCGCCCGTTACAAAGGGTATAGCCAGTAACATCCATTCATCCATTCAATCCGCT
This sequence comes from Ixodes ricinus, assembly GCA_037355805.1. Classification (NCBI taxonomy): domain Eukaryota; kingdom Metazoa; phylum Arthropoda; class Arachnida; order Ixodida; family Ixodidae; genus Ixodes; species Ixodes ricinus. The sequence goes on along the minus strand of JAZHYW010033276.1, from coordinate 14,340 downwards.
CATCTATCGATGGACAGGAGCGCTGCTTCAGCGTTCGGCTGGGCCTCGTGTCCAATCATCACGTCTAGGGACGCTCGGCGTCGGACTTTGTTCCAATTGCTGGGTTGGTGCTTTCCGAGTGAAATGACGCACCATGGAGGAAGAGGAGAATGTTTGCAGGCCTTGAGTATTCTAGGTGGTGTCGGTGAAGGACGGTTCACACATGCGGCGCGCAGCGCTGACGTATGACGCAAGGTTAGCTCTGCGTGAAAAGGCAAAAAAAGGCCACATGCAGCGGAGAACTAATACAGCTCTGATACAGCGCCAAGTCAACGTTGTGCCTATAGCGCTGTGTTAGCGCTGAGGTGTATGTGTGAACAGGCCTTGAAACGGCTATACGGTCGCGCGCTCGACAATACCGGACGTCTTAGGTGGTTCGTAGTGGTTCCCGGACGTTGTCTCGTATGAGGCTCGCGAAGCGTAACTTAATTGAAACTGAAGACCACGAACGAAAATTTGTATTGTCGTCGGATACGGCCTTGCGTATTGGATTAACGATTTCTATTTCAACTCGTTCCTTCTGCGCTTACACACAAAAAAAAATATATTGAGTGTCTACATTCCCGCAAATCACTTGTGAGTGCAATCCACTGCGTTCTGGCGAATGATGAGAATGGAAATATGTTTAGACCTAAGAAAACAGTGTGCGTTGTTTACACTGTGAAGGTCGTAGGTACGTGAAACGTCATACTCACTGTCACATCGCAGAATGTAGTTTTAAAACACATGTTTTCGGCTTTTCAACTCCAATTGGCTCTCCATGTGCGCTGAGTAAAAGTAGACGCATAAAAATGTTTACCGGTGTACGTTGCAACGAGAAGTAACACAAATCGTTATTTTCTAGAATGATCGCTTTTGAGCCCTTTCATTCGTTATACCCATAAGCAGACTGCGACAATTTGCAGTACGCTTTGCAGGAAAGTGTAAAACTACTAATGTTGGGGAAGTACGACGTTCGTTTTTCACTATTCTATGCACCGACGTGGTAACGATTCCTTAGACAGAGGAAAACTAAAGCAGAGGAGGAGATGACAGTGTGCGGTGACGTCAGAGCGCCTAGATCTGATTGGAAGTATAAGGGGTAGATGCAAAGGCTAGCTGCCCTTGCCTCTGCCCACTCTCGCCTTCCAATCAGAGAAAACAAGAGCGTCGTCTGCGTTTCGCGCAGGGTCTGGCGTTCGAACGCCGAACGCTCGACCCTGCGTGAGAAGCAGACGAAGCCCTTCGTTCGCTCTGATTCGAGGGGAACAGTGGGTAGAGAGACAGAATCAGCTAGCCTTTTCCCCTACCCACTATCCTTCCAATCAGAGCTCGGAGCTCTGAAGTGACTGCGCGCTCGCATCTCCTCCTCTCCTTCAGTTTATCTCCGCATATGTTAACGAAGCACCTTCATTTTTAGTAGCAGTGCTGACGCGGTTTCTGCCATTTCCTCTATTTGTGTTCGCGTACGCGCTCGTTTGTTTCTTAGGTTTTGTAGCATAAGGCCCGCTTCAGACGGGGCAACTTTTCCAGCAATTTTGAGGTTGCTCGCGGGTTGTTCTCTAGCTTTCCCTAGATCGGCACGAATTGCTGAGATCGGGTCCAGCTCGAAACGGACGAGCAACTCGAGCCGTTTGAAGTGGCAGCAGCCAATCAGGGACGCTATGTTTTCACGTGACACCCCCGTGGTGGTGATGATGACAGCTAAAGACTTGGTTCTGGTTTAAAATCGATCATTTTTGGAAATAAACCTTTTCAGAGAGATGAGTTAGTATTCTCAACGCCATTCAAAGATATAAAAACACGTTTTTAGCGCGTAGCTGGGCGTCTAAATAGTATAAGAAAATTCAAAGTGAATGATGATGATAGCAAGTCGTAGCAATTCGGTTGCTGCGTGCGAACGCGGACGACCCGTGTTGCTGGTGTTGCGACGTCGAGTTGCTGGGTGAAATTGCTCCGTCTGAAGTGGGCCTAAAGATTCTTTACGACCGTAATTGAAACATAGCAACGTATTAAAAAAAACAAAAAAAACATAGTATTTGGTAGCAAACGAGCATCCAGGCTGTCTCGGCACTCATCTGAGAGCGTGTAACAGTGCCCACAAGCAGCAAACCAGAATGGCCGTCAGCAGTCGCTCGTGGCCTTTCGCCAAAAAACTAAATCATTCGGGCAAACGAAGGATGCAGACACCTGCGTTAGACGTGTATGTATCTTTCAACTTGGTGCCCGAACGGACCCTCTGACGTGTCCTGTTTTCGTAAGCAGCTCCGAGGCGATACTTCCGGGCTTCGAGGCTAGCGTGGACTCACACTGGCCAACGGTGCCAACACGTCTTTGAATCTCTTCCATATGAACGACCACGGAAGCTGCAAGTGGGTACAGCTGGACAGAACGGGGCATCTGATATGGTATGTATATTGGCAGAACCGGCGTGTGCCTAGGGTATGGTAACTTGAGACTTTTTGTTTACACCGATGCGGGCCCCGGGAACAATTTTATTTGTTCGTTGCGTGTCGGTGGTCGCCGCTTTTGTGGTAGATGGATCTGTTAGGATCAGGTGGCATATTGCTCTCGGCACAAGCAAGTTCCCGTGGTTCAAACACAACGTTTGAAACTTTGTAGGGCCGAAGCTTGAGAATGTGCTCGTATTTGAAATTCTGTCTACGTCCTTACGCTTTGATGGTAGGAAAAGAAAGTGTTGTGGTCATCCTTTTGCTCACGTACGCAGTTGGTGCTTGTGTTTTCACAAGAGGGCGTTTTTTTCACACTTGGAATAGCCACGAAGGCACTATTTCTATCTTCGTAGACAATTGTGTTTACTCAACGCGAGCGGCAGGAAAATATGCATGCAGTTTATTCCGCCAGTGATGTACCGTCAAAGCAAAACAAATCGAAACAATAGTTAAGAAGTATTTAACGCTTCTCATGAGGGTTTTTAGGAAAAATTATGCATTGAGGTATAGTTTTTAAATCTTTCGAGATTAAGGTTAGTTAGCAGTTTCTTTTTTCGTATATGTACTCGCTAAAGGAACACACGAGACATGTAGTAATAAACACCGGGAGGGATTTATTTTGTAACACGGTCGAGAGAAATCAAACATAAACAAGCCTTCTCGGGCGAATCGTTTTCACGGGCTCTTGTTACGTAATTTTTTCTTTTTGTATTTTGTTCGCCGTCTGAGCAGTGGCAAAGAGAGAAAAAACTTACGTAATCAACATCGACGCACACAGTAAGATTGCTGTTCAGTCAAGCTTTTGTACATCATGTAAGAGAAGCACTGTGAAGAAATGCCGCAGATGCGCGCATGATATATGACATAGAGCATGGCTCTCTTTCACCATCGGAGCACGACAATGGTATATTAACTTCTGTTAATTATAAAGTTTCCGAGGTGTACTTGAGGACCAGTTTTTGTGATGCGCGACCGAGCTTCGATTTCACAACGCGATGGCCGTTTTTCTGGGTAAACATCCAGACTCTAGAAAGGAAACGAAAGAAACAATAGAAAAAGTTTTTTTTGGTATTTTATGTTTTGTTCTTTTGGCAACAAATGGCTATCACAAAAAAAATACAAGCCTGCTTCACTGAGGACTAGATTATTTCGCATTTAGTACAGAGCGTATGATGTATACTGCTAGCCGAGCCTTTAGTCATGGAAGCTAATTTACACCTTGCCCGAAAGTATCCTAGTGCTATGTGAAATTCTTATGTGATACTAGCGCGACGCTTGTGTATGTATATACCGCCATATTTCACATATTTTATGCAGGGCTCTAAAAGGTAGACGCGTTAGTGTGTACCTCTCAAAAGTATTTTATTTTATTTGAGCCAGGATAGCGCGCCATTAAGCTGGGCGTTCGTTTTCATGCCTCCTCTAGCGCCGCAATGACCTTTTGAGGTGGATTGTAGCGTTTACGCATCCGGTTTTCGATGATCATGTTTTTCACCGAAAAGTCCAATTTATTTGACTTAGGGTAAATGGTGTTTTCAATCCACAGAATGTGTTTTTGGGCTGGACTTCATGCGAAAAAGTGTTACGCTCGCGTGTGACGAAAAGTAGTTACACGCAGGCTAAGGCAAATCCCATAGCAGACAACGCATAAGCATACAAAGCACATAAAACGCATACTTATTCATATATAATCATAATTAGCGATAGTTAAAAAACGGAAAAGAAGGAATTGAATCTCGGACAATGCGTTCCGCAACCCGACGCCTTTGTTCGGTACCACACAGGAGACGAAAGGGAGAGAAGGCATGAGCTAAGTGTGACACAAGAAATCATGAGCAGGTGGCTGTCGGCACGTGCAGCTGGCTTCCGAATGACAAAGTGTAGATTTTCACCAAATCTCAGGGAATCATGGTTCGTGAAGAAAGAAACGTATATTTGTTTCGATCATTCTTGAAAACTTCGGGGGAGTGTACGCATGCGAATTTGCCGTGCGTGCAACGCATTCGAAACCACCCAAAGCGTCCCCTACCGAAGAATAACATATAAGTAGCGCACGCATAATGCCTGCACGAAACATTACGTGATAACGATTTATGAGAATAATCGTGACAACTTTAAATTTTCAGTAAATACGGAAAACAAGAAAACCACTCCGTAGAGTAAACAAAGAATAAACTGCCTTTTCTTTTTGTTAGTTGTGAAAGCTGACTAGAATCAAATGACAATTTGCTCCGACGGCGAAAGAGCTGCAACGTGGAGATGTATTGTTATGTCGCGTTTAGTGAATAGCTTTCAAGGCACCGACGACTGTATACTTTATCGTATCTCTCTATTAGAGCTCTTCTTAAGTATCTGATAGTGTATAGTGTACTGTGAAAATCCGAGCAAAAACAGCGTGCACGTTTTTTGTAGTACGTATACTGATCTCGAAGACAGCCTACAAGAACTCGCAGCTTACGGTATTGCACAACTTCCTAGGACACGACTACAAGTTTCTTTTGTAAGTGGTCATTAAAAGAATGATTTATTTTACAAACTACCGCGTTATTTATGGCCCCAGATAGAAAGACTACGTAGCCACCGCCAGTTTGAGAAAGACTCGACTTAGAAGAATGAACTCTTCCGTTTGCTTTAAAAAGGGTCCCTGGAACGCTTCTCCGACTCGTGTGTTTACCGCGTCCCAGAAAGTAGTACCTTAGCTACCGCCTGATGACGTCATACAATAGTCATGAAGTCGTTTGCCGTCATCCCGCCAGGCACGTAGCCAGGATTTTGTTTCGGGGGGGCCCGCCCGTGCCTGATCCCGGCGTTGCCTTAGCAAGAGTTAGATGTGGCAGACGCCAGGGCCGGCTTGATAGAAACAGCGTCTCAGCTGAGGCTGTAGGTGAAAGAAAGCACTGCCAAAACGCTCCAAAGCCAGCGCATGAGCTGAGCGGGACTCAAACCACGTCTCAACACGCTCGCGCGCCCCAGCCCTTTGCAGTGATTTCCTTCACCCAGTCTTAGCTGAGACGCTGTTCTTGCAAGCCGGTCCACTGTTCTTCTGCGAATCGCTCTGCAGCTTGACTGTCCACGGAAGCTTCCGCTGCCAATAGTTGGGACTCCGGCACGACAGCGACACTCGCGTTCGCTTGTACTTTTTGCTGGGTCTTCTGCCACCAACCGCCAGGATCGCGACGTCCGGCAACATGACACGCCATCTTCTGTGATGTCATTTGTTGCCATTTCGTGACTCCTTTTGATGCATGGGTGGGATAGGACGCAAAACACAAGAGTCGAAAACGCGCTGCAGGCACCATACTTTAAGGTGGAGTTTTGAGGTGACCAATTACATTTGTGTCGCTCTTAGGTAAAGGTCGTCCTTACTTGCCGCATGCTTACTATTCTTTAGCAACGGATCTTTATTCAGATTGCTTGTGCGAGTTCATAACATCTTCCCAACATTCGAATGATATACCATGTCTTCCTTGAACTGATGGTGGCTAAAATAACGTGAAACTATTGTACGCGCTTTTAGAAACGTTTTTTTTTCTTAATTGGGGCTGTTCAGACACTCGATTTCAAGTTCTTCTGGATAAATAAACTCAGACTCAGAGTTATTGAACACTAAACACCCACCCCGTGCACTTTGTGATGTTTCTGAACTGAAAAGTATGCACGTTCGTATTCTTTTTCGGTTTCTAAACGATAGTCTTTATGTGGCAATATTCACAGTATGTACCATTTCTAACCGCGCTTTTCCTTTTGATGAGACTGTATCGTATACAGCGGCGTCACCGGTGCGAGCACGCCCGTCGAATAATTCCCAACGCATGCGATGCCGTTTTTGTCGTACCAACATGTGATCCTGGCATTTGGCATTGGACGGAAGGGGCGATCGTGCGTGTGTGCTCCAGTGAGTATCCATATAGGCGATCTGACTCATTTTCACCGTAGTCTGGCATTATTCCTTGGACTTGCAGAGTGATACCAGGAACGCTCATCAGTAAGGGCGCTGCGTTCAAACTCCTCGTCTTGAGTCAGTTTCCAGTCGTTACAGTGATGAAAAGTGTTGGTCCAGAAGCGTAATCGCCTCGATAGCCATCGATGCAGCGGTCTTCAAACCCTTCTGGCCTCTCGCAGATTTTCAGAACTATCTCTCTTCCTTCTAGCTGGCTTGATTCTCGCATTCCTTGAGACTTTACGGAAAGAAACTAAAGAAGATGAGAGAAAAGCGTGTGGTTACGTTAGAACGCCGAACTTTGATTGGAAGGTTTAGTCGATTGACGCACAGCATAGCTGCCTTCGTTTTTACCCACCCGCTCCCTCCAATCACAGTGAACAAGTCTGTGCTCTGCTCCTTAGGCAGGGTCTATCTACTAATTCCTCTAATCAGAGCTCGGCGTTCTCCGCACGATCTCATATCTTCTCTCTTTAATCCCTTTCCGTATACACATTTAAGGTGGCGTTCCTTTTTCTTTCCTTTTTAAACAGTAATCACCAATTTTTTTTAGTCGAGGTCGGAGTCAAGGCCGGCTATACACTGATCGTTAGAGCCTGCCATTGGATGTTCGAATTCCTTGAAATCCCTGGAGCTCTCGAGGTCCCGTTGTTCCCGAAAACGTGCGTCAACTTTAAGGAACTCTAGCTCCAGTTATACGCTAGCCGCTGAAGTTGACGAGCTCTTGTAGAAGTTTTCTGGAAAGAACCTGAGCCTGAGTGCCTGAGTAGTTGTGACCTTGAGTTCTGGTAGTCTACAGTCTGCGTGTTTTCGAGGTGCTAAGGACACCGTGAATCTCGATGCTCAAGGTAGTGGTCCTGGCGAGAGTCTGTACAGCGCAGCAGGACACGCGATGACTGGACAGAGTGCGAACCAGGCGGAGTTAGATGGGCCTGATGTCGGCGTGTTGAGTCTCCTTGTGCCTCCGGAGGTCGACTTTCCTCTGGAAGGCCCTTCCGCAGACGTCACAGGCGAAAGGCTTGAAGCCCGTGTGTTTCCGGCTATGGGTGATCAGGTTGGAGGACTGGCTGAAGGCCTTGCCGCACACGGCGCACTTGTGGGGCTTTTCGCCTGCGAACAAGACGAGAACACGTGGACACCGGGTCAGAAACGCTGCTGGGCTAGTTTTTGTAAAAACCCATTCGCACATGAGCGTTTGCTCACGTTTTCTTATGTTACGCTATAAGTCACTGGAACATCCGTGCATGGAATATCGCGTGCAAAGCTACAGTCCTTATACTGGTTGCCACGCTTAATATAAAGCACAGATCTCCCGGCGACTCTCGGAGTAAGCAGACGTAAGCGTTCGTAATACAACGCAACGTAAGACAACAGCGCTGTGTAAACCGGCCTTAATCTTATCACACGCATTATAGTCTCTCGCGCATAATTAAATGCGCATTGCCACCAGTCCAAAAACATGGATCATCTATGGTACACAAAAGATACCTAATTAAATTTCACAGCTACTAAATACCAATTCAGAAATATTGTCAATGGTTAAAACCACTCCAACACTACTCACAAATTTAATGCATGTTAAAATATCTCTTAGGCTTAACATAGAGTATTTTATTTACTCTGACTTGTTAAAACGGGTATTGTGCTATGATATGTTTTATTACGTCCAATATCAAGCAACATTTTGATGCGTCAGTATTTATTCTATGCAATGACGTTTAAACATTTTTAATATCATGCACTCTGCTGCTGAAGTACAGTGGGAGATAGGGCCGAGTCAGGCGACTGCCTTTTCCCCCATCCTTCTTGAAGTTTGTATAAGCAAAGAGTTATCCAATTTTGTCAAATGAAATTAAAATCTCGTGAAGCCTGCAAAGTGAAGGATAAACTTCAATTCACAAACTACCTAAAAAAAAAAAAAAACAGCGACTGGTTAGTGTTAGCTCGATCTTCCGGTTTACGAAAGAATAGCTAAAAAAGACATTTTTTTTCTTCAAATATAATACCTGTTTTAGGGAACAAACTTTCAGGCTGACCTACTAATCGAGGTAACTCAAAGAATAAATATTGGACGTCTGGCTGGTTAATTACTACAGTTTCCATTTTGTTGGGTACGCGTTCAAGGATATTCTGAAGTTTGAAAGAAACAAAGCTGTCAACCCAATACTCCGGGCTTTAAAGCAATGACGATAAACATTAGAGTCGCCTTGTGAGGCCCTGAAAAAGTTTATACATTTCGTTTTATTAAATCACGTTATACATTTTGTTGTTGTTTTTATACTGCAGAGGTTTTTACTGAAAATTTTCAAGCAGGATTCCGCTAATATTCACAACTTTGGAACATCGAGCGAACCCTTACGGAGTTTTTCTTTATTTTCTCTTTATCACAGGGAGTAACCCAAACACATAACATGAAAAGTTGATGATTAAATTGCATAAATATAAAGTTATCAATCATTAAATAGGTGAAGTACGTTAATTTAGATACTATAGCGAAGTTATTAAGGAGCACACAAATAAATTATATAGACAATTTTTGATTTTGAAATATGAACTGCCCAATTGCAGGGCTATGAAACTAGCGGGAAAACACTCAGCATTCGCAAGCACGTTTTGTTTATATAAATGCAACAATTGTCTTTTTATTTTCTTGTTTTAGCTTGTACAATTTTGAGATTTTACGCTTAATCTCGGAACGCGCAGATTGACTAAGTGCATCGCACCTCCCTAGCAACAGCGCTACCATTTCAAGGGCTGCAGAAGGCGCTTTCTTTACTTAAACGGCAGAACAATCACACCCATTTTCAGCGCGATTAGGCAACCAGGGCCATGAATTCATGACCCCGTTTAGCGAAAGACGATGGCGACAAGCGAAGCCCTCAGGACGAAAAAGAAGCAATAATAATAATAATAATAATGAAAAATAGCAAGGGCGCTGGCGTGCACTCACACCCCGAAAAGGCACACGCAGACCCTCACGCACGCTGCGGGCGAGACTTCCCCAAAAAGCCTCCCGCAGAGCCATCGCATAACACGCTCAATATGTCACCCTCTTCTCCTCTATGACTAAATCAGCGAGTAATTTTTCGTGGGAGCCAGGCTGCAAGCGCGCCGGCGTGGCTGAGCGGCTGAGGGGTGATCCAGACTCCCCCCCTCCCCTCTTTTCTCCCTTTCCCCATTCCCGTCTTCCCCACTTTTTCTCTCTATCTCCCTCAGAGTTTTAGGAAAGGAAAGATGAATGAGCCAGTTTCAGTGAATAGCTATCGACAGTGAACCGTGCAGGCCCGCCGCCTACGTTGCTGCCTGCCCAGCCATGGGTTGGGTCAGGCCGGCAGCGCCCCTGGCGGCGGCGGCGTGCATTGTTAATGGCCAGCCTGATTGGGTCTGCCCCGTCGATGGCGTAATAGCGGCGGAGGGCGGCCAGCGGCAGCAGGGGTAAGGCGCAACACGTCCCCAGGGCAATTAAGTAATCTGGCCATCTGCATTCAATCACACGCGGTATGTAGCGCGGGGTGGGGGGCTGGGTTGCACGGGTCGGTGCGGGTATGGGTGGGTCGCCGGCGACGGTGGTTGTTTCAGCGGCAGCCGTGGTGCGGCGCTGCATAACTGATGCTTTTTTTTTATTTATCTTGGTTTGAATGTTTAGGTGGTGTTTCTTTCTAGCTTTTCGTAGAGCCCGCGTTTCTCGTATAAAGTTTCGCTTTTTATCTTTCCTACATTTAAAGAGTAATTTGAATTGTGCTTCCTGGCAGAACACGTACCATGTCTGGGTGTTTCTTTCGCCTGACCGTTAAGTTTTTGGGTCAAGGGAAAGCCCCAAGCAGTTCTGTTTTTAGGGTGAGCTTATGCCTAACCTTTCGTAGTTGAAAGCATACCTTCCGCCCCCTATACATCCATGACACTACAGTTGCACAAATTGTCAGTAAGACATTCTGTTTACATTTCTTCTTATCGAGAACAAAATGATATTTTATTGATACCACCATAATCACCGAATATTTATACAACACTGAAGCTTTCGAGCTTCGCCAGCGTCAGATAGGCGCTAAGTTGAACCCACTCACCTCACCCTAGCAACATAGTTCCACAGTTCCACGCCCCTACAGGCATATCAATAGTACAAAATAGCATAGCCTTAGCGCAGCCGTTACAAGTTGATGAATTTTTACTAAATGATCGACTGTCTGCAATGAAGGATAGAAGGTTGAGAGCGCGAAGAGGCTATTCGCGGGCGACTAAGACAATTCTTTAAAGCGCTGTTACATGAACGGAAATGTTTCCAATCTACTCAGGCTTAAACGTGCCCTGAGGGGGTTTCTGAGATCGCCTAAATATGGCAGTGACTCAGTCTGCTGGCTCTAAGCATTCTAGAAATCCCTATATCATGACGATACGCAACTAATTTCCATATTAAAAAAAAACAATCAAAGATCGCAGCACATCGAGGTCATCTTCGGCGAAGGGGAGGAGCATGTTCCGAAACCAAAACCACTGTCAGCCAATAGCAAGCGAAGGACCCTCGCACCTCCGACCGGTGGAACGGTGGAGTGATATCTCGAATGCGCACGGCTCGTTGCCCATACAGCCCGGACTACGATTCAACCCAGCGAGCGCACGGGCGACAGCTGACGGCCGGACACATCACACTCGCGGAAGACACAAAACAAAACCAACAGCAACAACATAGTGCGTTGTTCTTGAGACGATTATTGCAGTATTATGTTCTCTCTCCGCGAAACGTAAGAAGTTCTGACTACTCATATTTGCTTTTATTATATGCAAAAGCATACACATTTTGTAATTAGAGCGCTTGCAATATCAGCGAGATGTCGCGTTTTCATTGGCCACATGTCGTCCGGGCTGCCGGAACAATGCTCCTCCCATCGCCGGAGATGACCTCGGTGTATTCGATTTTTGATTACTTTTTTAATAGGAAAACCGGCATCGCATCGTTATGATTTATAGATTTCTAGGATGCTTAGAGCCCGCAGAGTGAGTTATCGCCGTGTTTAGTCGATATCAAAAGCCTTCGCAGGGCACCTTAAAGTACGGTCTGATGTTTGGGCACAAAGCCTCGAGGCTCGATTGACTCAATTTACGTCCATACAATAAAAAAAAAACGAACAAGCTAGTTATTATTATTTTTTCGAGAGGCGTTAGGTCATACACTACGTGCCTATAAAATCCCGTCGTGTTTCTGGATACTGTGGCACATTACTGAAACCATGGCTCTCAAATAGCGACGATACCGCAAAACCTAGAAGGGCGGGTCAATGCAATATTTGTGTTATTTGGTGCTGAATCATTCTCGATTTTTTTTAAATTACTAATTTAAACAAAGCAAATAATGAGGAAAATAGGCGTCGGTAACCATGCGCACGCTTCTGTTTATTAATTGGATTTCGGAGTACAGAAGAGCAGAGTGTGGCCAAGCTTGGTTTCGAAGTGGTAAACTACCGTTTTTGACAGTAGCGACAACCAAAAACTATTATCTACTAAAAAAAAAAAAGAGTTGAGATACGAGCTGTTTGAATATGAAAGAAACATTAAGCAAGTTAGCACGATAACTCTAGAAACATACGCGATATTCCGATTAAACAGTACACCAATAGTTTTTGCAATGGGATTAGGATACGAATAAGGGAACGCTTTGCATAGTTCTACAAAATAAAGTAATACCGCGTGGTGCAATTGACGATCACGAGTATGGAGATGCCACAATCCAAGGAATGAATGGCACGCCCGACGGCGCGCGTATTTTCCTTTCCTTTCCGGAATACTCCTTGGAATGCGGCGAACTATTCTTGATTCTGGAGCGAAATTGCCGCCGAGGCTGCTTGCAGCAAGGGCGACACTTTGGCAGATTCTTCACGGCTTTCTTCCTTTTTTCTTATTATATGTTTTCTTTTATATTCACAAAAGAGCACTTTGAACCGCTCCCACTTTCCAGGGTGAGAAGTTGTTGGGTGGGAGGTCTTCAACCGCAGTTTGAGCGCATCCGAGACCGCAGAGCGGTTTTCTTCCCTGCAGCACTCATCCTCTTGCGGCGAAGCGGATAGCGCGGGAGAGGTACTTGCTTTTTTAAACTCTACACTCGTTTTTTTTCTTTTTCTCTTTCTTTTGGCGTTGGAGGGTGATTGGAGGAAGGGAGAGACGGGCGCTTGAGGAAAAAAAAAGTCGTGTCGGCGCTCTTGGAGTCAGTGTTATAAGTGAACGATAAAAATGAGCGTCGAAATGAGATTCGGGATGACATTTAGACGAGCTGCGAGGGATAGGACTATTTCGCCAAATAATAAAATAAAAAAGTGAACGTAGAAAACAAAACAAAACTGTAAAAAAAAAAGTTCAAAAAGAGAATAAATGATTTAGTTTTTCGTTCGAGCGCGCTTGGCACTTTTCCCGGGGATGTGGGTCTCATTCGCCGACGACTTGATCTCGTGGAATTTTTAGGCCTGCTTCAAATTTTCGTCATCGGATTCTTCGTTTTATTTGTTTTTATTTGCCAAAATCTAGGCGACGTAAATACAAAACTTGAAGAAGAATGTAACGTGACTATATAAAAAAGCGAAATAAAATAAATAAAGTGCACAAAAATAGGAAAAAAAAAAACCGGGGAATTTGAAGGCGCGAAAGTTGGAGCACGCGTGTGTTATTGGCAATAAATCAAGGGGGAATGAAAATTTGCGGCACCTTTTATGTTTTTTTTTCACTTCGGTTCTTTTTTTACTTTTTTCTTTTCTAGCGCGTTGCCATCGTCCCTGGGTTGTCATTGGTGACGGGGAGATTCCAGAGCAGCAGGCATGCACACGTACGACGCTTGCGGTCCTATGGCTGCGGTGGCCGGCTCCCGCGACGTAGAAGGGGCCTGGCGAGATTATTATATGCAACGCCACAGGCGGTGATTGAGGACCTTTAATGTGGGTGCTGTTGGGATGCACTCATATGGAGAGAAAGAAAAGGGGAGGGAGAGGGAAAAGGGGGCGGTTCGGCTCATTGAGGTTGTTGAGAACTCTATAGAGGATTATAAGTAAGTGGAACGCCGGTACTTTTTTTTTTTCCTATCTTGGGTTTGACATGTGGGCAACCTTTGGGATTCAGCCAGCTTCGAAGTCTCGTCGTGGTCAATATGGGTACTCGGAGAAAAGTGCCTTATCAATAGAGTTCTTCCTCCAAACTTTGAACATCATTTTTGTTGTTTAAATTTGATCTTTAGAGGGATTCTATGGGCACAACGGCGATAACTTTTACGCAAAATGTAGGTCATTGTTTTGTGCCTGGAGCGAAATAGGGCTTGTAGATATTTTACAATGTTTTCAAAACTAAAATTAGCAAATAATACGCTTTTAACTATTTTTATTACTTCTAATGTACTTACTAGAAACATGTTAATTTTGTTAGATTCACATTTCAACGTGTATACAGTTATAAAATGTGTATGAAGTGTGCTCGTGACCTCAACCCTTTTTTTCTTTGGTTTCTAGAAACATTTTCCCCAAGAATGGCTAATTCTAGGTTTTCTCATTTGAAGCTGTAACACCGATTGGTCATTCATTAGTAGAAGAAAAAACTCGCCGAAGACACTTAAGACTGCTTACGTGCAGGAATACGAAAGGCGTTCCTACACGCAGAGCATTCTGACAAGCAGCGCGCCATGTTTTTCGCACACTGCGCCGCCGGGCTCACGACGGCTTCCGTGACAAAGCATCTGCGTCGCTGCGCTTTTCTTTGCGCTTTATTTCTGAGACGCGTCCGCTTTGCCCTTGAGCGCACCCGCCGGCTACCGTTACGAAGTATCTCCGAGGCTGTGTTTTTCTCTGTGTTTTATTTATGAGCCGCGTGCTTCGTGACGTAGTTTTATGACCATCTTTCGGGGACAACGCCGACGGCTTTTCGCGCAATGGGACAATAATGGGACAAGTAAGGGTTTCG
>JAZHYW010033275.1:0-19071 GCA_037355805.1 Ixodes ricinus | reverse complement strand
TTAATGAAGATCCTTTCAATTATGAAGTCACTTTGCTGCTCCCTCGACAACCCTGAGAAGCAGTGCAATATGTTGAACACCCTAGGCGTGAAGACTCAAGTATATCACGAATGTACTACTGCGCTGCAACCTTCTTTATAGTAGATAATGTTTTACATTCACAAAGTGTTGGGGTAAATTTCAACAAAAGGGGAGCTTTCCTAGACCATTTTTTTCACCGCTATGCTCCCCGAAACGAAGATGCCAACAAGTGCGCATGCTCGACGCTAGCGTTCCCTGCGGAGTCCAGGATCTCGTAGCGGGTTATGGGGAACGTTTCAGGACAGCGGAAACAATCTACGAACACCCTCTAATATTGTGTCAGTGTACTCACCATTAATCGTATATGCAAGGTTGTATACGACAGAAGGACGTTTAATTGTAGAAGATAGATTGAATAGCTGCTCTCAAGGTTTATGTTTAGTTTCACTATAATATTATGAATTATAAAAAAAAACTACATCATGTATCTCGTGATTTTATGACCTACTATTTTGCAGCGAGTACTAAATAACAATATCGGTCTGTACTTGCAAACACACTGTTTGCTAACAGTTTCGCGCATCAGCACAGACATTTTCACTCATTCAATTAGAAGGCCAGTATCTTCAGTGGCCTGAGATTTAAAGAAACAATGTAAATCAAGTTTGTTTGTTTGTTTTTGCGCGAAATATCAGAAAGGTTTTAAAAATACCATCATGGGAGCTACGCGTCAGTACCAAGCGGGACCAAGATACCGGACATCGCCGCCTCTTGCGATTGGTCAGCAGCGCGGCGCTGACCAACCGCAGTTGGCGGCGATATTCCGGTTCCTTGGTCCCGCTTAGCCGCGCTGTGTAACCTACGGCCCCAAAATAGGTTTTTTTTTTAACGTGAAACGTTTTTGGCCTGTGTTCGCCATTTTGTGAAGCCTGGACAAAATCATGGCCGCGAGGCTCGACACGGATTGGTTGGCTGATTGACGCTGGTTGGTTACCGGGGCAGTCATGTGACCAGATGGGTTGGCGAGGTTGGTGAGGTAGGCGTGAAGGGGCTCGACATCCTGTGTGCACCGAGGGGTAGGAGCTGGAGTTTATGGATGGCTCTGGAAGATCGCGCAGGTTTATCGGCCCGATTAATGGTATTAACGCTTCTGTTCTAGGAACAACTATGAAGTGTAGACACTGACACGCGATGAGCTATTTGGTGAAGATCGCCGTGAACGTAGCTATCAATGGCCTAGCAATATGCGAGGATTCTTTATTTAGCTTTTTGAAAAGACATCGTGCCTTTTGCGTTAATTTTTTATCACTTATTTAGAAGAACCTAACTTTATTGCTTTATTTGTAAGGAATCGAAGACCAAAACGACGTTCAACGGAACTTGATGAGCAACTTGGCAAAGATCGCAACAATTGGCAGAAATCTGTCAACAAACTTGCTGTTGGCGGACAAAACTATTCACAAGTTTTGCGGTCAATTCTTATCAAGTTCATTAGTGTGAATAAAAGAGTTATTCCAAGAGCGGCGCACTTTTTGCCATACTTTTGCCATTTCTTCTGAGTGCTCTGCGTTCCCAATATTGTCACGAATCACAGATGATGAGGCGACGAATAAACAGAAACCATACGTTTAATTTGTGAACTTGTGCCGAAAACAAAAATACATAGAGGTAGCGTCGCTGGTCGGCAGGGTAGCAGGATCGAGCGCAAGAGCCTGACTGACTCCGGACCGCCACGGGGAACATCTTTTGTACATGAATTTCTGGAATATTCGGCGTAGAACATTCGTAACGTGATCAGACAACAAGGTTCTCTAACTTACGAGAACGTCAAGTTGAAAGAAGAAATTGAAGGGGAGTCCGCTCCCTGGAATCTAACCTGGAGCATCCGCGCAAGAGCCAAGCACGGTAAGCATTCGGCCACGCGCTCTCTCGCTCGGCGACACGCGTGGCAATATATTGTCAATTTAAATATATTATGTCCCGTGGTATTCAAGCATCCTACTTCTTTTTTGTTAATATTTTGCTGCGCAACTATGAAAGCGCGATGCAGCTGAAATTTGAAAAAATATTCAATAAAGTCGGTGCATAACCTTGCGTGTCAAAGTATTTGAAGCGCAAGTTAAATGTGTCTGTTTGGATTCGTCACTTGCAGGAGGAAGTCGAAGACAGATTTACTCTTCTAGTTTTTCCTGGTAGGATCAAGCTTTCACCCAAAGAACCCCAGCTTATGAGGAACGCCATCATGAGCCCTGATGTTGCAGTTCGCGGGAAGTAAAAGATGTTGAAACAAAATCTAAAATAATCTGTTGATGCTTTAGGATGGACGGTTACTTTCAACAAAGAGCTGAATCAGACGAAAAAAGCATTGAGCGATGTTAGATGTCAGATTCAACAATAATCGATCAAATGTAATGCTGTTAAAGATAAAAAGAAAACTTCCAGTCTCTTGTTTGGCATAAAATGGCACTTTGTTTAGTGTATTACACATCTAATTACTACATAGATAATTAATAATGATTTTAAGTCATGGCGAAGCTCCCTTTTTCAAAATATATGATAGAAGAGCCACATTTTATTTGATAACTCAGTCGTCTCAAATGTGCTTTAATGCCGCACGTTCGCCTCCTTTTCCGTCCCGCCGTATGCTGCGTATAGTAATTTATTGCACTATTGTTTTTGTTCTATGGTCCCAGGCAAAATATGTACGACTAACATCGACTCATTTTAATGTCAAAAGTATGTGCCAAAAACAAGGACCCCCAAATATAGCGGAACGTGGCTGCTTCTATTTCATTATTTATGACGCTGCTCAAAACTTAGGAGATAAAAAGAGACTGAAAAAGCCTCTACAGCTAAGTGCCGAAGTATGTCGATTCATTTTACACTCACCTACCATGACCCCGGCATTGTTGATCAACACGTCGAGTCTTGCTTCAGTTCTCATAATGTCCTCTGCAAATGCTCGAACTGACTTCAAGGAAGCCAAATCAAGGGGCTTGATGATCACAGACTCCTGCGTCTCCTCAAATATTTCCCGCGCCGCCCTTCCGGCTTTCTCTAGGTTGCGACAGGCAATGATGACCCGAGCTTTTCTCCTGGCTAACTCTTTCGCCGTTTCTTTTCCTATGCCTGTGAAACAAGAAACGAAGCATCAGTCAAGTCCCTGTCTTTCATCACTCCCTTTTATTCCTGTACACCGTGTTTTTTTGTTTGTTCGTTTTTGTTGTTGTTGTTTTTTGACAATTTGGTACGCATTGTTTAAGGGGTAATCGGGGGTGCATCAGTTATATTCAGAAATAGCTGTGAATACTGGATGTCTAGTGGCCACAGGGTAGTCGCCACACTCTAGCTGACAAAATTTTTTAACACAATCAACTTATGAGGCAATTAATTGTATCGGTTTTATAGCCGTCATCACTTCACTCAGAGAAACGACCAGATGGCGTCTCGAAAGGCGATAGCACGTCTGCACATGATGATACGCCATTCTTCTGTAAGATGTTGGTAAACTCTTATACCCGACCTTAAAAGTTGTGTACACTACTGGAAAAGCCAAGGACGCGAGCCCGTAGCTCTCCTAACGTTTTAACCTCCCCTTAAGCTCAACGAGCGAGAAGTAGCGAGCATTTGAAATGCTTAGAATGCCGTCCCTAGTACAAACGGAGCGATGCGTCCTCTGCTCGCAATTCCTGTGAAAGTAAAAATATCCCTTTCAGTATTTATTCAGAGTTGCAAACGTAGCTCTGAATAAATGAAGTGATACAAATGTAACAAATCCGAGTCTGGGGAATGCACTCGAAAGACGGGAGTTGTACGTTTTTCGAAAAAGCCCCAGAAAAAAGAAAAAAAAAAAACTTTAAGTAAAGTACAAGTTCACACTCAGACAATGTACTTTAAATAAAGCACAAGTTTTCTAATCCGACTTGAAATAGTACTTTAACTACAATCTACTCTAAGTACTTCCCCAACACTGAAAAACACCGCATTCATGTTACGCAATAACATGAATGCGGTGTTTGTGATTGTGATGACAAACTCTAGTTTCCTCTAAGACAAATTAGTTGTAGTTAACTTAACATACTGGCTAATGGTTTGGTGGTCAACCTCCGCCTTCGTCGACAGACTGCATAAAAATGGTTTTGAAGTTTTTCATGGGCAAAATCCACTAGAAGCGCACATGTCCGCTATACATTTAATTTTTTTCACGGTGAGGCGTACTCTTGGTTCTTCTACTTTCTGCCATTCGATACAGTATTAACACAAAATGCGTTCCAGAGGTTGCTTTTTTTTTTAATGAAAAATTTGTCATGAACGAGCGTCATTAACGAGCGACACGCGGGGGGGGGGGGGGGGGGGCGTTACACCATCCAGTTTTCCCACTCAATTTAGCGGGGAAATTCACTCCGTTACGACGTCAGGTGACCTAAACACACAATCCAGTTTTTCCTCTAAATTTAGCAGGGGATGCCGTCGCCACTTGACCTGAAGTCACCTGACGAATAACATATTCCAGTTTTTCCACTACACATCGCGGGGAATTGAAGTCAAGTAACCAAAACACTAATATAGTTAATTCGCTAGATTTAGCGCGGGAAATCGCTGTTACGCAACGATGTCTCGTGACCAATAAAATAATTCAACTTCTCCGCTAAATTTTAAAGGGAAACAAGTACAAGTTAATAATAAAAAACTTTAAAGCAATAAAAAAAATTATGTGTATTGTTTCTGCGGAGCACAGTCTCTGCTGACTGGTCCTTGTCAGCATGGTCAAACTTGTGATATTTTTTCGTTGCTCAAGCTTCTCCAACATTTTATTTTTATTGTTATACGCGTAAAATTTACTATACTGCTTCATATTAAGCTTTCATTATATCTACATCGCCGGTGGTCATACTGGAATTCCGGTGTCGATATCCGATAATGAGTACACCAAGTCTCTAACAGAGCAAAACGAGTTTTCCCACAGGTTATGGTTGGCAATGAGAGTAATGGCCGCCTTTTACTTAAAATAGTTTCGTCATTGACAGTTCCGTCACTTGGTCCTTTACTTCTCAGGACACTCATCCTTTCAAGCATTATTAAATCCGAAAAGAAACATGAACGTCCTAAGCTTACCAAACGGCCAAAATAAATTAATAAAAAACGTAAGTTGTGAAATCATGACTTGATAATTATTCGCCGTTCATCTAAAGGGCATATACTTGAAAAAGAAAAAAGAAGAGGGCAATATTAATATCTTTTTTTTTGCTAATATAGGATCACAACTCACCTCCGTTGCCTCCAGTGATTATGACCGTTTTTCCTTCCATAGTTGCCCTTGACCTACAAACACCCCTGCAGTACACAACGTACGCTCTGACGCAAACTGCGGTCGTTGCGAACACCGCCACAATCTTTGCCAACGCCGCGAAGAGCATCCATAGCAAACTGATATCTTCTTCTGTTTCGTACGGCCCCATTGCTGTCTTCAGATTCACCGTTCCTATGAGGATCTACACTCCGGCAAGCTCGGTAACAGTCTGCGTTTGCAAACTCGAAGCTCAAAGACACGCGCGCTACTGGTGAATGGGAGAGAGGGTAGACAGGTTCTCCTTTATTATATGTGTTCGCTGGAAGCATGCCAAGGCCAACATCCAGGAAGATACTCTTTTTTTTCCGCTTCATCGATTTGTGCGAGGATAGGCGAAATTTCTCGAATATGCTAATCAATTGTTGCCATTCTCCTGTCCTGAAGTTTTGGGAATGCTAACAGCGTTGCAGTAATGTCGATTAAGCGCGTAGTACTACAATAAGAAAATATAATTTTATACTCGGCGTCAGCTATGTTGTGCTACGTTGTCAAGGTTAGCTCAGCCTCCCGCGGTGCTGCAACGCTGTCAAAGCTACTTGCCCGAGCACGTGTGAATTATGTGCAAGAGGAAGCGACGTGCTGTCGGAGCACAGCGGGAGTGTAGCGTTGTGAAAGCTCCGCTAGCCTTGACAGCGTAAACAAGAAAATCGACGTCGGGTATAGGCTTTTAGATATCGTACGGTCGTTTGACGTGTGGCAGTTTTGATTGATGTTAGACACTCGTGTTTTTTGTTCGTTTTCTTACTCAAAATGAATCATCTTTGGGTCCGTATTAAAAATTCCTATTTGTTTTTACTTCAGACCAGCGTGATCGGTGGGGTAAGCAAACCCAAATTTTGCGGCGCGTGATCTTTGTGCGTGGCACTCTTGTTTGGTGTCATACGGCTTATTTCATTCCCACCAAAATGGTGTAGCATAACATTTTTCTTGCATAAGGCAATGCCATACCGCCCACCTTCGAAGAACGGTTTAAGCATTTTTTGTTAAACTGTGTATTTAGCGTTACCAAACGTATAAATTAGATTGCTTAAATGCGAGGGAACTGATATCACTTCAGTTCGCTCTTCTGGCATAAAATATATTGTAATAATGTATTAAATTTCATCATTCCAATATGTACACTATCATTTAGACGCATTTTCAAGCCGCTTCTATTAAAAATGCCGGTATTTGATGTTCAATGGCTCACTATTTGGTAAATAATCTTAACCATATTAACTTTGTATTAGTGCTAATCGACTCGGTTGGTTTTCTCGTCGTATCTATAAAAACAAACAGAAAACACAACGTTGCACTAATCAGAAAAATATTATTTGCGCCGGCCTTCAAATACCTACATGAACTACAGTTCTTAGTCACAAAAACGCTGCAGGAGTAACCTTGGTTACTTGGTACACTTGAACACGCCTAGAGAGACTGAGAACCTAAAAAGGGAGGGCGCGGCTTACTACGTTCACGCTTCTCGCCTCGTGATTGGTCCTTCGGCGGTCTTATTAGCTAATGCCGCAATTTCATTGGTTTGCTGGGCGAAGACAAGATGCTCGGGATTTGCCGCACCCTGCTTTTCCCAAGTTTTCAGGTACTACAGATGCCACCACTTTCATGTGGGCGAACGAATCTGCCTAAAACTCCCCTTTAACAAAATTACCGCCTCAATCCGCATTGTTTATCCCATAAGCCGCTTTCTAATACATAACACCACATCGTCAATAATTAGTTCATGACATGTAAACGAGAAATTAAAGTGACTCTCTATAGCTTATCTAGCTCGATGTTAAGACGCAACGGTTTCTTGGGCAGTGAAACTATTACACATCATTTTTATTTCTAAGCACACGAAGGAAGTAACAACGTGTGTAATAACGTTAATAGTAATATCTTGTATTCGTTTGTTTATTGGATACATAGCGGGCCCGATAAAGTTACATTCGCTTGTGCGACGGAGCCTCGCAGTTTCGTGATGTTCGGCTATTGTTGACGGTGGCGAATCAAACACTACAACCTGGGTCAAAAAACACAAAATGTAGATGCGCAGATTCGTTCAACAATGTCTGGTTCACAACCTGTAAAGACTTT
This sequence comes from Ixodes ricinus, assembly GCA_037355805.1. Classification (NCBI taxonomy): domain Eukaryota; kingdom Metazoa; phylum Arthropoda; class Arachnida; order Ixodida; family Ixodidae; genus Ixodes; species Ixodes ricinus. Next base: position 11,624 of record JAZHYW010033275.1, on the reverse strand, counting down.
GCATTACACAGGGATATCCACTATTAATCCACTTTTAAAACCATTTGTAGCACGCTAAGAAATATAGGTTATTTTGCAGGTATCTCGGGAAGTTTCATTTTTTAAACAATGTTCTTGCAGACTCCGCGCAAATATCGAGGTCAGTGGCCTCTTGTTTAATTTGGGCTTAAATAAACCCAGAAAATTCAATTTTTGAAACTGACCAAGTAGTAAAACCAGTTTTGTTACTGCTATTACGGTGATTATTTCGAGTACTACTTTCTACCTTCTTTTGTTTGACGTCAGCTGTTCTACATTAATCTGCTCCTTCCGGTTCAGGTAGGCTGTCAACTTAGTGGACGGACCACCCTAGAGACATTTGAGGTGAGGCATGCAAAGATAAATATTGTGCCGATGTCTGCTCCCCGTTAGCATTGCGGACTTCATTAAAGTGAAAACCAATTAAATATTTTGTGCAAGTAAGCCAATTAAAAGAATAGAAATAAACAAAAGTTCGTTCCTAACTGAGAATATTATCATACGTAAAATATCTTTCGGTGTTGGTAAATCTTGGTGCAGTAGCTTTCATACGAAGGCTCAGTACCGCGACTTTCGGAAAAAACGCCTTGTAGTTATTAGGGTCACATGATCGCTTAGGACAGCCAATGGGAACGAGGCGCCACTTAAAAAAGACCTGCTGCGTCGGTGCAACGAGTTGCACAATGCCTGTCGGCTCCAAGCAATGGCAAGGGAAGGGACATAGCAAATGGTAGGTGTGGCTTCCGTGGTGGTTGAGCCACCCAGAGCTTTCAGCACAAACCCGTCGTGGCAAAGTCAACCATCTCTTCCGCAGGAGACACGGTGATGCTGCACCAACAGTAGCCACCGTAAGGTATTTAAACGTCCGTGACCTAGACAACTCTGAAGCTTGAGACCAGCTCACAGTTTTCGAAGCGGAATATTTTTTTCTTGCTCTATTTTTATCAATCACCCGCAAACAAGAAGGTGTCCAACTATTTCGGTAACCACCGAAGCAGACGACCAAGCGTTCGCCGCGTTCTCCGCGATGATGATGATAATAATGATGATGATGATGATGGTGATGATGATGATGATGATGATGATGATGATGATGACGATGATGATGATGATGATGATGATGATGATGATGATGATGATGATGATGATGATTCTGCGTACTTTCTCTCTTGCAGCGGGTGAGCTCGAAAAAACTTCCGTGCCCTAGTCATAAATAAAAGGTGAAAAATACATAAATAACATTTAACAACTATTTCCTCTTCTGCCACAAGTTCTCTAGTGTCGCCTTCGTCCTCTGGACACCTGAGCTCGCAAAACTCTATCCCCCATCGCAGTGTTTGCTGTGGCTACCTTGGTCGTATTGGGGACCAGACTGGCTCCGTCTGCCTCATCTGTGTTGGCATAGTTGGCACCTGGAGTCAAAGTGAACCCCAGAGCGTGCGCTAGGGTCGTTTCGGGGTGAGACTGACGATAGTTCATCACAGGTGGTATAAGGCGCTCACGGGCGAGCACTAAATGCTCCACTGTCTCAGCCCGGTCCCCGCACGCCCGACACACAGTAAATTCTACCTTGGGGTCGAATCGTTTATGGTAGTTCAGTGTTCGCAGGGCTCCCGCTCTCACTTCGAACAACAGTCGGCTGCCCAAACTGCTGTCATACAGTCTGGTTTCCGCCGCTAGTACTTGTTTATTGTCCCTTTAGAATGATGAGGTTGATTTTTCTTTATCCGCTTCGAGCCGCTGGAGAGCCTTCCTCACACGCATCCTCTTCGCACTTTAACTTCCCACTTCTGCGCTGTTGTTGCCTCCATGGGCATCTGCGAAGAAGCCGTACTTGCTCTCAAGGTGGTAGAGACGCCTCTGCCAACGTGTGTGTAGGCCAGTCATCTGGGTGAAGACGAATAGACCTGTCCTACCGGCACCGATTCATGAGCCGCAGTCGTCTGTCATACGCGAGTTTGCTGGAAGCCTCTCAGGCTTCGAAACTCGATCAACGCAGGTACCCCTAGACGGCCTCGTTGGCGACGTTCCTGTGACAGCAAAGTGTCTGCCGACACACATCACGTTGTCGTCGCTCCATGACGTCTCGCACGTCCCCAGGGACTCACACAACCGTGTCGGCGAAAGTCAGCCTTGAGACCATCACCGCCTGCCCACACCTCCCGAGTTACCAAGAACCAGGTTTGCAACTCCACCGGCTGTGTTTTTCGAGGACGTTATACCCTTGTATAGCCGACGGACGGACGTGGGCATGGTGCTCTTGGAAGCAGCACAGCAGGTGTATATCTTCTTTGCTGGGCACCTCAATAAACTGCGTAATAGAAAAAAAATTGTCCTGAAGCCGGCGTCCCCGTTGAAAGCCCCACTGTAGTTCTTTTGGGTGTTCTCCCCCTCCTGCCCGTGCTGTCATTTGCTCCTTGATGGGATAGGCAAATGCTCGGTACACCGTGCTGGTAACTGTCAAGGCGCTCCCTTTCTTCCGGGAACGATCCTTGAAGTCGCTCCCAAAGAAAGAGGAGCGACCTCCCGATCGCTCCCTTTCTCCGAAGAAAGAAAGCAATCTCACGATCGCGCTCTTTCTCCGAAGAAAGGGACCGTCCTCCGAATCGCTCCGCAAACTCTTGAGGGCTGTTGCCGGTGTGCCATCCAGTCCCTGGGGGGTGTTCCTTTTTCTTTTCAGGCGTGCGGATGCGCGCAGCACACATCACATCCCTATTTCCCACTGGTTGGTGTCGAATTGAGACTCGGCAGTCTTTTGGCCGTTGCTGTCGGGGGTTGCTCACTCAAGAGTAAACATCTATTTTAAGCTCACAGTGAGATACATGCCCAAGTCCTTGACTTCACTGTCCCAGATGCACTCATCTAAAATAATGTTAGCCTTATCTCGTCTCCACGAGTGTATCCATATGCAGGTCCAGAACGTTTTTCGCAGCGTCTTCGCCTGCTGGCACGGATATCAAAGGATGGTTCGCATGGATTAGCCGTTCTCCCCCTCTCTTGGGTAAGTAGTTTGGCGTGTTTCTTCCGTTGCCCTGGTATAACTCCCACTTTCTATCGGTTGCGTCCTCACCTCCTTGTCGAAGCATCTAACGATGTCTTCTGTTGGTGGCTTGCCTACCGGCTTGTACGGCCGTTTTCACTTCAGAGTTTCACCAGCGCTTCCACCGCCTTCGTCCATTGATGAAATGGGACTTTGAGAGCCACTGGATAAGGCCACTGAGCACAGTCACATCTTAGGAACTTCCTGTCGCATCCCTTCATTTGTCGCTTTTCTCAAACAGGTCTGCAGCCGTTGCCGCCACGTCCTCACTCAGATAAGGCCACACAAAGCTGCGGAGCCTCTTTCTCATCCTTTTCCACGTTGCCCTGCTGAACTATAGCTTAGAGTTCAGCGGGTCGGGTCGGGTTGCTGCATCTGCATCCACTGAGCCCGACCACCACTGCAACACTCAAAATGACAAGTACTATATATTCCCCCAAAATCAGGACAAACATGGGCAAACGACTTACTCATTTAAAAGGGGCGATGCAACAATTTTTGTACTTTCCGCAAATACCGCTTAAAACGGATCCCTGACGTTAATGACCTATGAAACACGCGTTCGTTTTTCACCCCACGCAATAGAAGTCCCAGAAAAAAACTTAAGAAAAACGAGCAGCGTTCACCCCCTCAACTCGCAGCCAGAACAAGCGGCCACGTGATCTGGAGCGGATTATATGCCGCCAATGTTGCTCATAGCCACGCGCTGGGGTTGGCAAAGCACAGGACACGCGCTGAGTTCCAGGCATTGTTATGGCTCGGCTATTGTCGTCGTTGCAGCGATTGGACACGGGCCACTACCCGAATGCTTCTCGAGCTAGTAATTATCACGAGCCCAAATCGAGTGCCCACGCAATGCTCGGGTCAATCTATGAACCGCATTCAAATATCGTCATATGGGTGTACTGCGATCCCGAGTTACGTCATCAAATTTTGCAAGGAGATTGAATGAAAATGATCGCTTTTGTCCTTGAAATTACACCGCAACAAAGGAGTTTCTTGGCCAGTGGCGTTGCGTGCGAGTATCCTTGAGTCCCACTAGTGCCAGTAAGCTCGTGTAAAGTGAAATACATTCCAATTGAATATCGTTGCACTTTTAGCTCCTTTAAGATTCCAAACTTCCTTAATATACAGAGTTTATCTTCATACACTTATTACGTCAAATATATCACAAAACACACTTGGCATAGTTAAAGAAACTCTGTTGCCCACATATAATATTGCAAACTGATGAAATATCTGGTCTTATCTTTGCTATCTCTGTTTGTTTGTTTGTTTTTGTAAGCTTTCTTGTGTTATAGTGGGGTGATTTCAGATAAGATCGACCAAAGGGTGGCTGGTCGACATTTTTAAATCAACTGATGTTTTTATATGCTATTGTCTAGTGTCTGGTATAAACGAATCCAAACTTAGTTTTGACCAGAAAAAATATTTGGGGACAGGAAAAATCGTAAGGCATGAAGAGGTGGACAGTTGCATTAACGCGCACTGATGGAGGGGGCACGTTTGAGAGTGAATAACTAAAACGATAACATTAGGAGAATTCTAATACTTTTTAGACGCAAACTATGGGTACAGCTTGCTTGTAATATAAAGTAATAATATTTATTTAAATTTTATTTATTTTTCTAAAAATTGCCAAACATGCCTGCTCGAACGACAAATGGCAAAATTTGGAGGCCTGTATCTCATGAAATAATTTAATCATTATTATATAATTTGCAGATAGTATTCTACTTATATATGGCTATTATTTAAAAAATAAATAAGGTATCTGAGTGATACGATAGTCAGGATATATTTAGGCAAACATGGGAAAAAATCAAACAACGAAAAATTCCGATGCAAATAAAAAAAAACACCACCTTCGATTTTTTTTAAAATTTGGGTACCCTGTTATACTCTATTTCGGCATTCATTTCTATTAAAAACATGTTGCATTATTTTATTGAGAAAGAAGAAACAACTCCCCAAAGTAGGGTCCTTTTTCAAAGCCTACACTTAGCAGTGCCCTATACAAGAAGTGACTCTGAGTTCCAGTTTCATGAAACTAACACACATCTTTTATATATTTTTATTCAGATGAGGCCATTGATAACTATAGAAATCGTTCACACACTAAAATTGAGGAGAAACTACTGTGTACAAAGAGCTATCATATTACGAACTAGTGATCCGAGAAAAGATCCTGCAGCCATCGGCCACTGGGAACTTTGTTTACTTTATTTTCCTACGGCACTATATGCTCCTCTCTCTTACCCTCTATCTCCATCTCTCTCTCTCTTTATATATATCCCTGACTTATATCTAGAATAAAAACATATTCAAGCATTCCCTTTCTGCGTGATAGTGTTCTGTGGCTAGCAACAATCATTTCCTCGCGAAGATCACGATTATGGCGCAATAGTTGACGGAAGTAGCAGGCGACACTCGTCGCTAGTTCTGGCAAAACGGCCGATACAATCTTTTTTCGCATTTCCCCGCTCGCTGTCAAGGATGAGGGGGTTCGCTTCAACCAGCAAAATATGGCCGCCGATGCCTGTTTACTGAGCAGTCGTGCCTGTCGCCATCCCACTCGCTGGCTTCGCGGGCGATAATATCAGGCACAAAGAGGCACACCGACAGAGAGCAGAACCCCCAAATACTCGAGCCCCGCCTAAATACAATAGAGCGTAAACACTGTCGCCATGTTAACCTAGGAAAGGTTAACATGGCGACAGTGTTTACGTTTTAGGTAAGGAAAAGCATGGCGCGTGGTATGAGCCGGATCCTTACACGAGGTGCAAGGTGAGCCCTGAGAACCTGTCTGCTGCCCTAGAGTACTTCACGAAAGACGAGCTACAATGTTCGCGCCAAGGTCCCAACCAGAAGGACGTGATCTCTGTCATGCTCGACGGGGAGAAAACGTTCGTGCCAAAGCGCTTCCTGACACGCTCAATCCGAGAGGCCTTTCGTGTATACAAAGACAAGCATCCTGATTCCGGCGTTGGGCTAACGAAACTTTATTCCTTGCGCCCTAGATGGGTCAAATGTATTCCACACCAGGAAGTGTGCGTTTGTGTGCGCTGCGCCAATTATTACCTTTGTATTGCCGCTGTAGAGAACGTTACAGGCTCAACATTCAACACTGGTGAAATGAACTCAGCATTTCTGTGCGACCCACTAACAAGTCTGTGTCTTTAAGGAGACTGTGATCACTGCCCAAAAGGCCAGTCTCTTACACTCGAGGAACTTCATATCCCAGAGGATGAAGAGATTGTGCTTACAACATAAGAGTCCGGCAACCTTGTGAAAAAAAGAACATTGGATTCTGAGACTTTCCTAAAAGTCGTTCAAGTAACGGTTGAAAGTTGGATATTTCACAACCATATCCGACAAACGCAAGATAAAGCGATCTACGATGAAAAGCAGCTGCATGCAACGCGGGAGCATTGTCTTTCATTTTGACTTTGCTGAAAACTGGACCATCGTGCTTCCTGACAAAGTTAAAGCATACCACTGAAGAAAAAAAGTTACGATATTTACATGTGTAGTGACGACAAGAAAATCTACAAACAGCGTTGCTATCATCAGTGAGGACCTGTGTGACGACGTCGCTCTCACGTGCTTGGCTCTAGAAAAAGTGAAAGAGTGGGTTGAAGACAACGTTGCGGTATACTCGCACGTGACGTACGTAAGTGACGGGGCCGCCAGTCGTTTTAAGAATCGCTACCAGCTTCACCAGTTTGCACAGAATGATTGCCCACAAGCCCAGTGGTTATTTTCTGCATCTGGACATGGGAAAATGCATGCGACGGAGTTGGCGGACTCGTGAAGCACCAGGCCACGCTGAACAACCTGAGAGAACGTTCAATAAACGCAATTCAGACGGCCAGGACAATGGTGAGCGTTCTATTTGAGAAACTGGGTGCATCTTGCGTATCTGGACGAAAATAAACTTGTTCAATATCGTCAACAAAAAAAAGAAAAAGAAGAGTGGCTGACGGTGCGCGCCTTTCCTGGCATTCAGTCTTGGCACGCGTGGCGGCTGTGCAAGTCATCAACAGAAGGAACCTGTGACATATATGTAGCACGGACAGTCGGATCTGGTTAGAAGAAACTTTATTAAATGGGTACATCGAGGAAAGCCTTAGTGTAAAGTGCCGAATTTGATGCCCCAAGGACTGCTCATTTTGAATGCAGGGTTATCTTATTTATCACAGTTTTCTTCGCGGGGTATTTAACCTACTATTTTACTTGGTGATAGCTTATAATCTTTATCTGATCACCATATGAGAATCACGAAACGTTATCCTCGCGCAGGATAAAATATCTCGGCTTGCCACGATCCATTCGTACACCGAGAGTATCGAAGCTCTTACAGTCCGGCGCGGTGGCACCGCTCACCTGAAATGGTTTGTCCCCGGAAATACATAACTAACCTAAACAATTTTAGTATTCTATCTTTATTTTTGTGTGTGGAAGTAAAGTTGTTTCTTTTATTTTAAATATAAATTATACCGGAAAGTAAAACTTCACACTGCATCATCTTTTCTCGAATCACTAGTCTCTAATATGATACCTCTTTGTACGCTGTATGTAAAATGCTGTATATAGTTTCTCCTCACTTTTAGTGTGTGACCGATTGCTCTAGTTGTCAGTGACCTCATCTGAATAAAAATATATGAAAGATGTGTGTTAGTTTTCTGAAACTGGAACTCAGAGTCACTTCTCGTATAGGGCACTGCTAAGTGTAGGCTTTGAAAAAGGACCCTACTTTGGGGAGTTGTTTCTTCTTTCTCAATAAAATAATGCAACATGTTTTTAATAGAAATGAATGCCGAAATAGAGTATGACAGGGTACCCAAATTTAAAAAAAATCGAAGGTGGTGTTTTTTTTTTATTTGCATCGGAATTTTTCGTTGTTTGATTTTTTTCTCATGTTTGCCTAAATATATCCTGACTATCGTATCACTCAGATACCTTATTTATTTTTTAAATAATAGCCATATATAAGTAGAATACTACCTGCAAATTATATAATAATGATTAAATTATTTCATGAGATACAGGCCTCCAAATTTTGCAATTTGTCGTTCGAGCAGGCATGTTTGGCAATTTTTAGAAAAATAAATAAAATTTAAATAAATAATATTACTTCATATTACAAGCAAGCTGTACCCATAGTTTGCTTCTAAAAAGTATTAGAATTCTCCTAATGTTATCGTTTTAGTTATTCACTTTCAAACGTGCCCCCTCCATCAGTGCGCGTTAATGCAACTGTCCACCTCTTCATGCCTTACGATTTTTCCTGTCCCCAAATATTTTTTCTGGTCAAAACTAAGTGTGGATTCGTTTATACCAGACACTAGACAATGGCATATAAAAACATCAGTTGATTTAAAAATGTCGACCAGCCACCCTTTGGTCGATCTTATCTGAAATCACCCGTTACTGCAAATACTACGTTTCAGCTTGGGTCCAGACGCAGCCGATGCTACAAGCGCGAGCTCCGGGCTTCCAGCGTCCCTGCCAAGCACGCGCGCTCGTGCAGTACAGGCACTGTTCAGGGCCACACGCCTCGTGCTTGTTGCATCGGCTGCGTCTGGACCCAAGCTGAAACGAAGTATACATTCAAATTTTTCACTGTCCCCAGGGGGTCGATGTCACATGTTGCATAATTTGCAAAATGAACGAACAATCTAAAAAATGTATATATTTTTGTTTGTTTGTTTGTTTGACTGGCATGAACTTTCACAGCATTCGTTTCACGCCAGCTTCTGAAACGTCGGAAGCAAGCTGTACTGGCCCTCTGTACCCTAATGGTACGTTTACACTTGCGGATCCGCCAGCGAATCCGCCCAGCTTTTGCCGCTGGGGCGAAACGCTGGGCGGAAAACGCGGCGGCGAGCCGTATAGGTCCGGGACCTATTTCTGCCGCCGAACGAGGCGTTTCGCTGACCGGATGTGACATTCTTGCGCAGCGCGACGCTGCCTACGTCATGAGTATGCGTTCTGTTGCGTTAATTGAACGTCAAAGACTTACGGTAAGAAACAGAATGGATTTACTATTTACATGACGAAGTTAATCTGCTGGTGTCGGTGATCGCAGTCGTTCCGTACGTCTTCTTCTTCGATCTGCCCCGAGCCAAACCGTTGCTTCGTCTTCCTCGTTTTCGTCAACCGCATATTTACACGAGCACTGTACGGCTGTTTCGCGTGAGTAGGAGGTGCCAAAATTACAATTCACAACACGTTCTTCCGGGAGCAGCAACGCCCGGGAGAGACAGCCGAGGTGGGAACTCTCGCGCCTTCTCGTCATATTTGACCGGATGTTACGAGAACAGCTGCCGCAGCCGCCGCCGCCGCCGCCGCTCGAAGGAAATAGATGTAAACGCAACCCGCTCGTCGCCGCCGCCGCCGGGAGCGGATCCGCTCCCGCGGCAGCGGATTTCTTCTCAGGTGTAAACGTACCATAAAGCGTTTGACGTCTCGCTTTCAGTGTCGCCAGTACAGAGCCACTCGGCCTCTCGGACCAAATTTTAAAATGCAATAACTTCGGGAAAAAATTGTATTGTGACTTGTAATTTGCGTAATTACAAGTTAACATGCGTCTATCATTGCGCTAAATATTTTGAGGCAAATTATAGTGATTCTCAAAGCTTCGCCAAAACTCTGGTTTAATAATAAAAAAATCAGCACTTTAAAAGTGTGAATTGTATCTCTCATCAGGACGAGTTATTGAGTTATGGACATGCTCGTATTTCAACATCCTTCCTCTCTCATCGAGGCAGCTAATCGAGACAACTCGAATAGACCATTTGCTATCTCACCCAAGTGCCCCGGCCCGCGCTCAAAGAATCATGGGAACGGTGTTCCTTCAGCTCCTTAGTCAACGGTAATTTCGACCCTATCCTTGGTTACACAGGTTTTGAACGTAATTCGGAGTCACCCTGAACAAGCACCTGATATACCCCAGTGACCTGTCATATCGCTTTTAAAATTTCTCCTCAATGTCAGCGTTTTTGATACTGTTCATGCTGTCCACACTTCAACCTGGATGGGCTGCAGAAATCTCTTACATTATTATCATGATTATCATGCTGATATTAAGTTAGAAACGCTAAAAATGCTATAAACCAGCCCCGTGGACTCCGAGCTAAATCCTGGTTTTTGTTGTAGTGAATTATCGGCTTTTTAAGCAATTCCTGCTCAAACAACAATCACGAGAATGATAATATTGTAAGAGATTTCTGCAGCTCAGCCAGATTGAAAGGTGGATCGCATGCGCAGTATCAAAAATGCTGCCGTTGACGAGCAATTTTAAAAGTGATATGACAGGTCACTGGGGTATATCAGGCGCTTGTTCAGGGTGACTCCGAATTACGCTCAAAATCTGTGTAACCATGGAGTTGGTCGTAAATTAGCGATCACTAGGGAGCTGAAGGAACACCGTTCCCATGATTCCTTGAGTGCGGGCCGGGGCGCTTGGGAGTGCTGCAAATGGTCTATTAACTTAGCGACGAAGGCCGTCATTACTTGTTTCAGTTTTTATGCGCCGAGAAAGTGAGGGAGAGGAGGAGACGAGAGTGGACGTCAAAACGCCAAGCTCTGATTGGAACGAATAGAGGGTAGACGCAAAGCTAGTCTGCCTTTGTCTCCACTGCAGTCGTCGAACGCGTTAGAACGCAGAACGCCGGCGTCAGGCGTTTGGCTCTCGCAATCTAACGCCTTCGACGAGTGCAGTGGAGACAAAGGCAGACTAGCTTTGCGTCTACCCTCTATTCGTTCCAATCAGAGCTCGGCGTTTTGACGTCCCTGCTCATCTCCTCCTCTCCCTCAGTTTCCTGTCGTATAGACACCTGAGTACGAATTACATTTGTCATCAACTCCGGGTATATATTCGTCACTGACGGCTTAAAGGGCGGGAAGCTGAGGCGGTTTTGTATTTAAGGAAACACACTTAAATCTTGTTAATTTGACCTCCAAAATCTTGAACATCGAAATTATTGATATATTTGTTTTAATTTGGTGCATGGAGGTTGTAGAAACTCCTTTCCAAAGTACCGCTGTAGGCCCTCCTTCCCGAAGCGTTATGTCACAGAAGGAGTTTTCGGAATCTCCGCACTCGCGCATAACTTCAGCGCCAATCATAGCTCTTCACGCGCACTCTCGCTATTTAAAAAAAAAACAAAAAATACGTCACAACGGGAGTGCGGGGAATGAACCTGGCAAGCTTGCGACTGCACGCGATGCCCTTCGAGCGACTCGCGCTTGGCAGCCGAAAGATCCTTTTATGACGTCACGACTGGTCGTAGGTTTTTCGTGTTTTCTCACGTTTAGTTACATATTCAAGAAAAACGAACGTGATACTCAGATTCACGGAATAAAACTACGCTAAAATCAACATCTGTTCTTTTTTTTTTTTAAAGAAGGAGACAGTTTTTATATTTTGTTCCAGCTTTTAAGACGCAGCCTACGCTACCAGGTAAGGAGATCACTGAAGCAGCGTCAAAAGCGCAAGTCACTGGGCCTTTTTGTGGTAATGATTGGTTCAGCGACGATAAAACACGTACACAGAGACACG
>JAZHYW010033272.1:0-15022 GCA_037355805.1 Ixodes ricinus | reverse complement strand
ACTAGCCACGATAATTTGTTTTCTTTATTCCTGAGCTACGATAACGACGGAGACGACCGATTATATTTGGAAAAAGGCGCTTCACTTCACCGTTCATCGCAAATCGCAATCTCTAAAGGCCGGTTGAGACACTTGCGTTCATGAGTGCGTTTAACTGCGTTGTGTTGAGAACCGAAAGCGAGACACCGGCACATCTGTGCTTCGTATGAAGCGTGAAATCCAATTCATAGGAATCATGTTTGCACGCGATATAAGCAGCAGGAATGTCCTGGTTTCTCGCAGCCGAAACGCAGTCAAACGCAACTGTCTGAGTGCTCCAGTGTTTCGCTCCCGGCTCTGGCCACGAGCTCGACCGATTTCACAGCACGCTGGCCGGTGGGTACATACAACCTGACAAAGTAATGATACACGGCATGTTCCTTCACACATGCTTTGCAGGGAGCTCGATGTGTCACCGACGTTTCTTCCATCCAGTTCGTGCGGGTACGAAGTGGTTGCCGACGTTTTAAGTACGAATCCAATGAACGTGTAGCAATCCTTATCCAGCTTCCTGATTCTACAGAACACGTGTCCCGCTTCAAGAACACTTTCGCCCTCAAGCAACAGGCGGGACATTTAGTGGGCCTTGTCCACGAACGCATTGATGCTGCTTACAGACAGCACAACTGAAAGAGGTACACAGTTGTAACGGGGTGCCCGGTCGAATAGAAGTTAACAAAAAAATTCGCCTACCTTCAACGGTAGGTCGCACTTCGTAAGCATTCATTGCGATACGCGAGACAGCCGCCGAAAACGACAAGTTGACCCGTACCCTCCGCCGCGCCAGTCCACGCCGCCGCGCTTCCGTGCAGCGACCGTTTCCTGCTCGCCTGCAACCGGCTAACCGGCTCCCCGGAAGCATTCGTACGGTAGCCGATTTAGGAACTCGACTGGGTCGAGTAGTGAAACGAAACATCTGGTTAAAGAAGCCTTAAACACCCGTAGTATTAAAAAGTGAAGACCGAGACACTCCATTCTTGACGCAGAGTGCAGGAAACGGTCACGTGATCCCTCATCCTACGTCACGACGATAGGCCCGTCAGGTGGCGCCACGCCATGTTCTCGGGGCTAATAGTCTGCGAGAATGGACGCGCCCGGGGTGGTCGGAAGTAGGTTTATTCCCCGGAGGAGTGGACGCGTCCAAGCATTAAGATCCCGAAGGGCGTGCCTTTGGCGAATCACCCGAGAAGGGCGAGGGAGAGCCATTCACAAGGACAATACGGCCTCGCGTCGCATCCGGGACGCGCCCCGAAATGGCGACGCCTCGGCCTGAGCAAGGCCTAGAACCACGTGGTTCCCACGAGCTAAAAGCCACGTAATAATAGGCGATGCATTCTCTCAGTGACTATAGTTATCGCATAGGTGTGTAAGCAAATGTTATAAAATGACACTGATGTAAGAGTTGCTAATTATTCATTTGTTTATATCTTGGTAAAGAAAAAACATCTCACTTTTCAGGGAATATCGAAATTCAGCCGCGTTATCGTGAAAAAGGACTTTCTTGACCTGGAATCGCTTCTGGTAATTCTTCATAACCTTTCGCGATAAACCGCGTAAATTCGTTGCGTACCCTGATCATCGTTATAATTTTTTTTTTCAAAGCCTGTTGTATGGGCACATAACAAAAAAGTGACACGTATCATGGGATCATTTTCATGTTAGTGTCGATATGTACGCGATATCTACTTTGAGTAGATATAATGCACGCTACAATAAGCTTCGAAATGCAGTACACTCTACGATGACTCAAAGCGACTGCCTGAGCTGACCGGGGAAGGGTCAATGGGGGGAAGGAGGGGGGGGGGGGTGCACGGCGCTCTTCTGAAACAAAGCTGAGGTAGAAAGCCCTTTGAATCACTTGTTTTTTACCACGCACGTGACTCGATGAGGGTATGAAGCAGAACGGAAATTCATGCCGTCAAGTCTGCTCTATTGATCTAAAAAGAAAAAAACAAGGAATATAAGGCGTGTAAATATTTTTGCCTGTTTTTTTTTCTACTTGGCAGGGTTTGATCTCCAGAATCATTGAGCCGAGGCTCCGAAATAATTTGTCGGTCAATTTGCGTTCGTATAATACAAACTGCACCAATCAAATAAACATACCGATCTAAGTTCCGCGTTATGTGCACGCCTGAGAACCGTCCTGAAGTTTCTATGGCTTCGAACGAATAGAATAAAAATCAGAATATATGACCCCCCCCCCCCCCTTTAGTAAAATTCGATCCAACGGAACCGTGCGCAGAGCATTTCATGTACTTGTACTCGATGAAGAAATAAACATTATTAATATAATAATAATAATAATAATAATAATAATAATAATAATAATAATAATAATAATAATAATAATAATAATAATAATAATAATTATTATTATTATTATTAATATTATTATTATTACTGTCAGGCCCTATTTCCGTATAATAGGGCCTTCGAATGAACATGATACCGTACCTTCCGCACAATAAAGTTTCTCATATATGTTGTTCTCTATTGTGAACGAGGGTTTCGCACGTTCTCATTTCTATCGGAGATGAATACATAATTTTCCGACATTTGTTTCATTTCGGGAGATCGCGCAAAGGGTAATACGCGTGGAAATGACTTCTGCACCGCGGTCTAACCTGACGGTGACAAAGTAAAATCAGGAACGTGACGAACCAGATCCTCGCGGTCGATGCGTGCAGTGCGCGTGACAGCATGGTCTGACCCCCATCTCGTACCTCGTAGGCCCATGTCACGGTGGCCGCAGGACACGGGGGCAACTTTCTGGGACAGCAGAAGTGAAGAATGCATGCGGAAGCTATACCGGATCACTGACCTTTTTAGCTCCGGCGGGGCCAAGGGGAACCACCAAACTCTGCGTCGCTCACTGTTCAGGTTGCGCTACTGCCAGTGCATCGCAATCCGACCAAATGTCAGGAGCGGACGTCCCTGTACCCACTGAACAGAGCGCCATGTTTGTACCGGTAAAATAGAGCGACTTGATCTGTCTAGAGCCGCTGAATAAGCTGCGCCTTACTCTCGACTCTCTTCTGGAGCCACCATTTTGTCCTTTAGTGCGGAGCCGATCCTTACGAATAAATGAATGCCACTTCCTGGGCTTTATATGCGGTAAGCTCAGGTGTTTTGCTCTGTACTTTTTACACAGAAATGGAAAGTCGTACCCTGCGTCAGATAAAGCTGCAGATAAACTGGAAACATATTTGAAGTGCCAAGATGGCTGAAGCGTCTGAAGCGCATTTAATGACTCGACATGAGCCACGGGACACGGCTCTCTGGAGGTGCACTCCAGAGGCGGTCCGAAAGTGCCTCCTGGATTGCGCGGGGACCCCTGGATCCACACAACGGGCTTCGCAGTAACCAAACTTGAGGCACGTTAAAATCATTATTGCCAGTTATGTGCAGCTTTGTCTGCAGCCGCAGAAAACGCTTTTCGAGAAAACACATTCGGTGCTGTGCTCGTCACTTCCAGGGGCTTTTATTTTCTCACATTCTATATGTGCAAGGCGAGACATCACAAACAACAGAAGACCTTCACCTATATAGTGAAGACTCGGGGTTTCTACTATCAACATCTGGCCGGACTGCGCCCTTGAAGCGGCGTATGGGCGGCCTCGGAACGACGTTACAGATAGCGTGTTAAAGGGGCACTGAAGTCGATTCTGAGATCGTCCTTTTGTGGTGACAACTCAATCTAGACGCTCTAAGTAGCCCAACAATCCCGAAACCACAACCCTGCGTAGCCTATTTCCTCGTTAAAACCGCCGTGTTCAAAGATCGCGACACGCCTTTTTTGGGGAAGAAATTTCTCTCAGTGAAGTGGTCGACGAAGGGCGCTTGTCGGCGAGTTGCAAGCGATGGCTTCGCCCCCGGAGAAAAAAGAGCAGTCTTATCCGAATGTGTACCCATCAGACTCTCTTCGAAACAAGTTATAATAAAATCATTCGGAATCTGCGCGTGTTGAGGGCTTTCAATGGTCCACATAATGTAGTCCGCGAGAAAAAAAGAGTCCACATGTTTTTCTATTGCCCTGAGATGAATAGGCAGTTTTGAAGTATAGGACTTGGTATATGTGGGACCTAACAATTTTAAACAATATAAGATCAAAAACGACCTTTTTTACAAAAATGACAAAAAATCAGCATTCAAAACATCCGGTCGCGATATTGCCGAACTGAATAAATGATGAGATAAGGATCGCTAGTTGGGCTAGTTGGTTGCTCATCATGACTTAGTATGGCAAAAAACAGGGACGAATACGAAGAAAGAACTGGTTTGGAAGCTATACTAAGTTCTAAGTCACTAAGTTCCGCGTGAGCGCCACTAGCGTCATGTACGAAATTCCCCTGTCATCTGGTAGGGCGTACGTTGGCTCCAGACGGGGAGGTTCATCAATGATAGGGTCAGAGAGCATGCGTTGGCCATCAGGCAGTCCCCCCTGGCTACCTAGCGGTTCACGGTGGCCATTGCTAATGCGGGCCCAGCTCTGAAAAGTGCAGCCTCATCTTTGGTAAGACCAGTGTCGTGGGCCATTAAAAGAATAAAACGGCCAGAGAAATAAATGAAGCCTTTCTGATTAAATCCCATAACGACAACTCTTGCGTGAGCGCACCCTCTTTGTCATTGTCCGACAAAGAATTTCACTATCTGAAGAACCAATGACGCCGGTATCTGAGGGTGTTGTGTGTTTTTTAGACCACATCTTTGTGTTCTGCCAAGTGTGCCGGTTTTAATATATTGAAATGAATATCTTCCAAATATACCATTGAGTTCAAAGTTACGCCGGGTCCTGTCCAGTTCTTCTTTCTTTTCGTCCGTTTTTTTTTGGTGTATTACACCGTGAAAAATGAGAGCGCAGGCAAATCGCAAACGCAACTAAACGTTAATACCAAGAAAGCGTTGTACTCTCATAGAAAAGTTACTTACACGTATGAACATCGTTTGTCGGGTATTTTTACTCTATCATATTTTTTTCTCATTGGTATTGGGCTTTAGTTATGGTTGCGAGCGGCTGAATTCAGTCCAAAGATAAGCTGAGCTAAAGACGGAAATATTTTCCTTATATGTTGACGCAACTCCTTCATGACATAGAGCAATCCGAACGGGTGAGAAGGAAGTACACCCTAAGATGGATGGATGGATGAATACGGCTGAGCCCTTTGGATCGGGCGGTAGCTTACGCCACCTAGCCAATTTGTCTTACCATTTAAGCTTAGAATATTTAAATGTGAAAACTATATACACTCCGCACTGAACAGAAAGTGAGGCTATAAAACCCCTTGCCATCAGTTAATAAGAAAATACCTAGTTTTCTCGTGCTTTCTGCCACCATTCACTTAATCTTTGCTTGGTAATCTCTACTGTCTTGTAATCCACTTTTCCTTCGCTGTCTCTAAAACCCAATGACTTTATTAAATCTATGTTGTCTTCGGTAGGCATAGGGTGAAGCCCTTTACAGTAGAGTATCAAGTGCTCAGCCGTCTCGTCCACCTCTCCACAAGCAGCGCACACTGTATCCATTTCCTGGTACTTCGCTCTGTATGTTCTGGTTCGCAAAACACCTGTCCTTGCCTCAAACAACAATGAGCTTCCCTAGAATTATCATAAATGCTTTCTTTGGCAATAACTGTTTTGTTTAATCTATAGCTTTCCAGAGCCGTCTTTGTCTGCATTCCCTCTAGCCACCGATCTCTTTCTGTGGCCTTAACTTTCTTCTTAACGGAGACCTGCTCTTCCGTAACCCCACTATAGCCTAAAAACTTTCCTCTTAATTTCCTAGTGCGCTGTCTCCACTTTGTGTCTATACTCCTCATGTATAAAAGCTGAAAACCTTTCGTGCCCATTGCTCCCCATCCATTTGCCTCAACTGATCCTCAAATTCTATCTTGCTCGCAGCTTCCTGCCCTCAAATGACGCCCATCCCATGTCTCCTTGCACTCCCTGGTTTGGCGTTTTGCAATGTGCCCCCAAAGCCAGCCTACCTACTCCGCGCTGTTTTATTTCTAGTCTTGCATGCACTTCGGATTTCATGCATAGCACTGCGTTTCCAAAAGTCAAGCCAGGCACCATGACCCCTTTCCAAATCTCTCTCACCACCTCATACCTGTTGTAATTCCAAAGTGCTCTATTTTTCATTACAGCTGCATTTCTGTTGCCCTTACCTATTATATACTTTTCATGCTCACTGAGATATTCTGCACCATCACATATCCATACTCCTAGATACTTGTATTTACTAGCTCTCTCCACTGTAATATTCTGTATCTTCAGCCTCTCAACTTCATCATTGTTAAAAATCATGACTGCTGATTTTTCACTACTGAATTCTAAACCTAATTCCTCCCCTTCCCTACCACAGATGCTCATTAATTCCTGCAAATCTATCCTGTTGTTAGCCATTAGTACGATATCATCCGCATACATCAATCCCGGTAAGGATTGCTGAATTTTTTGGCCTAGCTTACTGTACGAAAGGTCGAATCCAAGCCCACTCTTCTCTAGTCTATCCTCCAATCCTCTCAGATACACCATAAACAGCAAGGGCGATAACGGGCACCCCTGCCTAAGGCCTCGTCCATCTCTATTTTCCCAGTTGCCTTTCCTTCCCATGTTATAATCACCTTATTATCTTTGTAAATGTTCCTCAATATTGCTGTTAGTCCTTCATCTAGGTTTAAGCTCTCCACTATGTCCCACAGATTCCTTTGGTTCACATTGTCATAGGCACCCTTGATATCCAGAAACGCCAGCCAGAGCTGTCTGTTTTCTTTTGCGCTATTTCTATACACTGTGTTAGAGAAAATATAAGAAGGCAGCGCCCGCAGTGCCACATAAAATCGTAAGATATCCCTATTTTACAGACATGTACACGTTACCCAAAAAAGTAACTAAATACCGTTACTCGTTACTCGCTCAAAAAGTAACTAAATACGTTACTCGTTACCGATTCTCAAAAGGAACGCCTGAGTTACTTCAAAAGTAACGAGTTACTTTTCACGTTACTTTGACTGACCTAAATGCACAACTGCTTTTTGTTTCATGGTTTATTGTTTTTCGTTTTAGTAGTCATTGCCCTCTAAGCAGCAGCTGCCATGTCGAATTTTTCATCAGTTATGTTTCCCGCTTCCTTGAAAATACATCTCCGGCGACGCTAAATAATCGTTTTATACCGACGCGCCTTCGAAGGAACGGCAGTCAGTCGCTTCAAGAAGAGCTGGTGACTCTTCGGGAACTACGCATTTATTGAGGACAGCGGGTAATGGGTTATGTGCCTTCCCGTGTTTGCAACCTTCGGGTTTACATTCGGTCCGTACCCGGTTCTAGAAGGTCTCAACCAACGACCCTTATAGTGTTCGCTGGGTGAAGGACATTCCCAGCTGTAGAGTTCAGTACAGCAACAAGTTTATCGCTGGACACGTCAGTCGAACTGTTAGACTGACGTGTTCTAGCGATACATGCTGCTGTACTGTCATACTGTTTATTTGTTTTTCGGGTTTTCTATCTGCCTTTTTCGCAATAGACACATACTAAGGCTAGAATAAAAACAAGGCCGTTTAAGCGGTGTTGTACACGTTACTCCTCAAAAGTAACGAGATACCGTTACTCGTTACTTGACCTCAAAAGTAACTAAATACCGTTACTCGTTCCTCTTTTGAAAAAGTAACTAAATACTGTTACTCGTTACCGAAAATAGTAACTAGATACAAGTAACTCGTTACTTCTAACGCGTTACGTACATGTCTGCTATTTTAGTTGCAATTCAGCTGCGATATCCTCTTAACCGTTACATTCCTCCTACATACTTTAGTGCCTCTAAAAATGAAATAAAGGCTATAAAGATGGCACTTACGCGTAAGTTTGATGCAAATATTCGTCTTATAGTTACTTAATGAACATAACGCAAAGACAAAGTAACCCAGGTTACCGGTATTTGTAACGGTAATACGTTACTTTTTTTATTCTCGAAGTAACGCAAGGCCCCAACTTCGTACTGTTTCATTGCGAGTAACGAGTATGGAACATGGTTCCATTCTCTCCGGTAACGCCTGCCACAACTGCCAGTTTTACGCGTTAATCTTCGACCTTCGCCTTCCAAACACTCGGGAAACAACTTTACTCGTACTCGATCGAAGCGTACCAACCGAATGTCATCAGGTGCGCGTGCAGTGCCTCGAAGAAACCAAGTTAATATGGCTATTTCGGGGACCTTCGTGTCCGCCGCCTCTTCCTCTCGGGCGGCCTTCTTCGAAAGACGCCGTGGAACCTGGAGCAATCGAGCGGTAGCTATACAACACGCCCACCGCGTGAACACCGGTGTATCCTGCAACGTCCACGTATTTCCCGATTTGTGTTTTTGAGAGAGAGAGAAAGAGAGAGAGAGAGAGAGCGCTCTGCGAGGGGTCGAGAGAAGCGAGAGGGGGAGGAGGAGAGAGCCTGCCGCCCGCAAGCTGTCGTGCTGCCACCGTTTCGGGCTGTCCAACGGCGGCAGGGACCGTGGGAAAAACGAGACGAACAAAAACAAAGAAAAAATGAATTGCCATTATTGTGAACCGACGGAGAGCCTTTTTTCTTTTTACGAGGAGAAGGTGTGGCGAAGAAGAAGGTGGACTCGCGGTCACGGAAGACGAAGCGCCTAAATAACCACACCGCGCGTAAAACACAAACAAAAAGAAACGGCGCAGCTGCAGCGGACGTAACTGGTGGTGGCATTGGTGGCTTCCCACCGACAAATGGAGTCCATGCACTGTGAAAAGCGCTCGTTTCCAATGCGCTGCGGTTATTGGTTATTGTTTTATGGGTCTACTTTGGACAGAATTCGTAGGTTCAGTACTGTCCATTTGGAAACGGGTTAGTGTCGGCATATACACTCCCGCCATCACGGCGCGTATTGCGCGCTAAATTCGGCTAAATAGTCTCTGACTGACGAAGAAACACGAGGCGTGGCGATCTTCTCGCTTTCCAATTTCTTCTTATCTGTTCGAATCCCGCAATCGGGACTGGAGTAGCAGTGCCGCACTCGCCAAATGTCTTTATATATAAATATATATATATATACACGCGGCAATCGCTTCCAGCTTTGTTTTAAATGTTTTTTTAATGTATTTTGTTTTCTTTTCATTTACGATTGCTGCGACTCTTTCACGTGAGAGCGAACAACTGGAAGGGAATCCACCGACTGTTCAAGGGACCGTGTGTAAGTACGACAGGTGAAACATTTGAAAAATTCCTCAACGGTTCAGCTTGTTTCCTTCGTCTTATCTGATTTTTGTTCGTTCGTTCGTTGTATTTTTTATTCGTTTGGTTCCTTTAATTTTACCTTCATGTTGCTTTACTTTAACTCGATTCTACTAAAGCACCGCCAAATTATTCGATAAAAACACGACAGACTATATTTCAAACACCCAAGGAAGCGCAAAAAAACACTCACTCTTAGTCTTAGCGCTCTTGTCTGTCTACTTCCGCGTCCCTGTGTTTTTTGTCGCTTTTTTGACCCAAATTCAAACCAGATACATACGTATGCCGCGAGAGAGCCTATGCAAGGTTGATCCCTTCCCACCATAACACCGCAGAAACTCATATATATATATATATATATATATATATATATATATATATATATATATATATATATATATATATATATATATATATATATATATATGTGTACAACGGGCATGGTGGCGGGAGGCCGAAGGCGTGGGTATATAACTGGGAAGAAAAACCTTGGTGAAAACAGCAACAACGGACGATTTATTCTTCGACGTTTCGGCCGGAGTCCGGCCTTCGTCAGGAAGAGCTTTCGTCAGGCCGGAGTCCGGCTCTGACGAAGGCCGGACTCCGGCCGAAACGTCGAAGAATAAATCGTCCGTTGTTGCTGTTTTCACCAAAGTGTAATTTTTTTCTTCCAGTGATATATACGTATATACTATATACAGTATATGTATATATATAATTCTCAGAGAGTAGGGCAGTTAAACTTCAATAGATCCTCACGGCATCAATATATGAGATTCTTTTCAAATATGTTCCGTTTCAGAGTATTGCTTTTTTGTTCAGGGACGATAATAAGCATAATTGATTCTCCCTCATTTGCCTTTCCGCCTTCCCGGGGACGGCTTCTGTGTACCGACCCGAATATTGCACAAACCCTTTTCTTGATGCACCGCCCTCTGAGCGATTCAAGACGCCCGAACACCGTCCCTCTCTCAATTGCTGTTTCAATAGATTCCCATTGGCATTTTTTGAACGTTCGAACGTAAGGAGTTTTTTACGCGCACTAATTTGCAGCTAATCGTTTTCAATAGGTATCCTATTTTTAATTAATGGCAAGATAGGTAATTAGAAATTACTTTTTTTTTTTCGCGTGGTTTCTTTTTTACGAAGTTCCTTGTTCTGAACAACGAACAGCTAGGGGGCAATGCAAGACGGCGGTACGAAGCGGGTATCGCCGCCTGCTGTGGTTGGTCAGCGGCGTGTCGCTGACCAATACCTACTTCCCCCCACCCGCCCTTGGATGTACCAAAATACTGTGCAGGCGAGATAGTAAAAGTTTACCATGACGTTACAAAAATAATTTTTTTTAAAGAGTTCAAAGTGTCCAACGCTGTTGTCCGCATGATATTTTATCGTGGTATTGTTGGGTATGTAGCGTTCTTTTTTTCGGGCTCTTAAAATGTAGGATGTTTTGTGGTCTGACTTTTTGTGTAGTATTTAAGGAAACTGTGACTGAACACACGCTGTAGCTAAGTTTGACTTTGAGACGTTGCCTGTCCACCGCCGGCTTCTCTTTTTTTTTGTTTTTGTTTTCTCAAGCGCTTTAAATTTCGTTTTTTTTTGTGTGCTCCAGTTTTGGGGTTATCGAGGAAAACCGTAATTTATTCTGCGAATCTGAATGCTTGCAGAAAAGAAGGCACACTTAAGCGGTACTTTGAAAAATGCTCTCTTGTCACAAATAAGAAAAGTGGATAACCTTAAAACTGGAAATATATGTTGAATGAGGCGAACTCGTGCCATAAACTAATGCAAGCGACATTCTGCGAAGACGACGAAAGAGCGACTGACTTGAACGCTGGCAGCAAGGGCTTCTTTCGTACGTGTTATGTTGTACGAGAACATCCTCTATATATAACACGAGTCCAGTACCGCGGTTTTCTTGGAACGCTCCAGAAGACCCGCGAAGAACAGGACGATATGCGCTCCGACCGCTCGGTAACATGCCACATGGGATAGGATATTTAATCTGCATTTTTAGAGTAGAAAAGGTTGTCGCGGGCTCGACGTACAATCGTCATTGTTCCGGCTCCCTTCCCCGGACGGGGAGAGAAACTCGGGCTCCCATCCAGCCTGACTCAAGGCACCTGCCCCTGCCAGAGTCACGCGATCGCCAGGTGCCCCGTGACGTCATCCCCCTGCTTTCGCGTACGCAAGTTTCGGAAGCCACTCGGACGTGCCCAATGCAAACACCGTCGCTTTCGAAACTCGGGACTCTGCGTCGAGAGAAAGAAACAGTCGAGTGCGCTCAGTTACACTTTCGCAGCGTTTTAGGGTGATCGTCTGCTCCGTATCGTGTTCTGGCATCGTCTCCACGCTGTCGTCTGCTCGCTTTCGTGTCGGCCTCCTCTTCTTTTGGGCTAGTGTCGCCGGCCCAATGGCCTTTACTCAGGAATAGGGTATGTTGTCGCTTCGGTTCGCCCCTAGTTGTCGCAGAATTTGGAACTCCGGTCAATCTTTCCCAGGTCACAATCCTACCACTACGGGATTGTTCGGTTCGACGACATTGCAAGGAAATAAAATACACGAATTTAGAAAAAATAAAAATTATAAACAGCCCGAGGAATATAATTAGCTCCCAGATTACGTAATTGAATAAAGATCATATTGTGTTGTGCGTATGCCACTGGGAAACGGTCCCAATGGGCGTCTGGTGTCTCCGCTGTAGACAGGGGCGGATTTATGGGTCAGGCCTGGGGGGGGCGGTAGGCCTTCAGCGGGGGGGGGGGGGGGGGGGAGAGTCTGCTGAGATATGACACGGTCCAAACGTTGCCCAGGTCTATTTTGTTGACCAAATATTTGCTATGTCCCCAAAACTAAACTTCTGGCTGGTGTATATCAATGATTTTATTTTTAAAAAGTTGACCGTGGGGAGCTTAGGGGGGCGGTCGCCCCCACCGCCCCCCCTCCTAAATCCGCCCCTGGCTGTAGATGAGAAATATACCGAGAGCAGCAGTACAGAACCAGCCCGGGTATCACGCAGTAATGACACATGAGCGCATGCAGGTACGATGCTCATCCAGATCGAAAAGGGCGGGGTTTTAACCCACCATCTCTGGGTTCGCCAGCGTACGCTGTCACTTCACACCAGTAGGGTGAAAATTTCAATGAACCTTTGGACTAGAAAGATTTATATTACACTATAATCTCACTGAGAATGATCGCGGATATACAGTGTACTACCAGTATAATAACTTCTCTCTTTTACGATTTATTTCTGGATTTTTGACGCTCGCTGCGGATGTGACCGGCTCACACAACAGACGCGCCATCCTTGTCTATGGTTGGGTTCCTTGAAGACGCGGGCAGCGTACAACTGACTCGTCTGATGTTCGCACAAACGTCGTCCACGGCTTTGCCGAAACGTAGCTCCGCTGGCCGTCCGCTTTGTCAGCCACTGCGTTGGATGCGGCATGGCCAGTTGGTCGGAGTTCCGCATGGCAGACCTTATGCAGGAAGTTGACTCGCGTCCTCTCCTCGGACCTTTGTGCCTGAGCTCCCAAACGAATAGGCCGACTGTTTGTCCTTGGATCCGTCTTCACTCTTTTCAAAGACCTGCGCTCTGACCCAACGGCAAGACGAAGAGGAAAACGAAGAAAGGACAAAAAGACGTACGACGTCGTCGGTCCAGTTCTTGTTTGCATACAAGCCTCAGGCATGGCTGGACATGAGAGTTGGCGATATGTACGAGGAGTCGAGGGCAGCAGGCATGCACGCAGTTGTCTCACTAGACTCGATGCGTCCCTGCGGGATCTGTCGTAATAAAAAAAAATGGGGCTCCAATTTACGCTGTGAAGGACAGCGAGGCTGTGGTATCGCCTGCAACGATTGCCCACTGCACAATAGACCCTTTTTATGGCAAACGCCACCAGGAGGTGCTACAGTCTTTGACGTCGAACTTCCGGTTTATAGAGAGAATGAACAAAGGGCAGCTTAACACCGCTGCTTGAAAGGTAGATAAAACGGTTACCCGAATAGATAGATCTCACCAAGCGTTCTGCGCATGCGTGACGTCGCAATAACTTTAGTTGACAGGAGGCAGGCTGCTGAGCACGAGGCGGCTCGTGCAGTTTCGTGCTCTATACATGTGCTCCAGCGAGGTTGTCGAACGTGCAGAAAGACTAAAGTTCCCTGGATCCGTTGCGGCAGCAGTGACGTAGCCAAACTGACTAGTGAGAACGGTCTATTCTCCAGGTGAACGCCAAGAGTACCAAGAAAGGCGAGATCTGTTAAATTGTTTCGAGTATTCCTGTAAACCAACTTGCCTCTTCCGAAAAAATTGGGTTGTGGGGATATTTATACAGCGTGCAGTTGGTCAGCCATTTAAAGTTGCGACGAGTCACTCGCTGTAGATGAGCAATTTAGCCAGTGCAGTACAACCGCTAGCCTGGGGTCTTTAAGGTGCACCACGCAGTAGTGATACACGACCGCACGCCGGTACGATGCTCATCCAGATCGAAATGGGCAGGGGTGGGGCTCGAACCCAGGATCCCTGGGTTCTGCAGCGCGAGCTTTCGCTCCACGTGCTCCAAGCTTGCACTCTAAGAAATGCCTGCGCGTCTACTTACCCGCAAACCACCCGAAGAGCCAATCCTTGCGATCCAGGAAATCAGCTGAGCGAATGATGAGGCGGAACATCTGTTTAGACCTTAAAACTAAGTCTGCGCTGTGACATTACGCAATGCAAGCATGACGCTTTGCATTGCGTAATGCCACAGCGCAGACTTCATCTTTAGGACTAAACGGATGTTCTGACTCATCATTCGCTAAACTGATTTCTAGATCGCGAGGATTGGCTCTTTGAGTGTTTTGCGGGTAAGTAGACGCGCAAGGCATTTTTTAGAGTGATGGTGTGCGCTTTAGCCCACTCGGGCACCGATCCTTTTTTTCGTTTTCTTTATTGCATGGAAGTGGGTACGATGAGCATACAGAATACTTTTTTAGGTCAATCTCTTATAACATCATTGTTTTACATCAAAAATCTTTTATATGGTGGAAGTATCCCTGCCTCTTCCGAGATGTAATATTGTACAGCCAAAGGCACTGGTTAAATTTCTAACTTTGTTGTCCGTGTACACTTTAAGAATTGCCTGCGCGCTCTACTTTGCCCGCAAAACACTCAAATAGCCAATCTCTGCGATCTACGAGATCAGCTCAGCGAATGGTGAGGCGGAACATTGTTTGAACCTCGAAATGAAGTCTGGGCTGTGGCATTCCGCAATGCAAGGCGTCATGCTTGCATTGCGTAATGCTCACAGCGCATGTCAGGCACTTCTGGCTTTAGCCATGTGACCTGATGCATTTCTGTACAGTTCTGTGTCAAATAAAGGTAAAAACAAACAAAATAAACAAACAAACAAGTTTCTTTTTTTCTTACACTGTTTTTCTACGTTGTCGTCTTGTTTCTGGTGTGTAGATCTCATCGTTTTTTTATGAGTAAAACTATACGCACTCCGGAGTGCATTTCGGACGAGATGGCTATACGCACTCCGCTAAACTCGCATAAAACGAATGGTCACAGCGAGCGTTTTCAGCAATGGCTTTGCATAGCGGCTAAGGCGTCCGCTTTGTACGCAAGGGGACGCGGGTTCGATCCCCGGCGGGCCGTATTTTTTTTTTTTTTTTTTTTTTCTTGTTTTCGTTGCGGATTATTGCGATGTTTTTGACATTTCTTTTTGCGATAATTTTATTGAGCCTGGCAGGGGGGGGG
>JAZHYW010033269.1:0-96630 GCA_037355805.1 Ixodes ricinus | reverse complement strand
CCAGCACAATTCAGGAAGCGTCCAAGAGCAGTGGTTTTCAGATCAGACGCAATCAAAGCCCAATACTCCAGAATGCAATCTAGAGCCAAATATTGCAAAATATTGCAGCCCCCGTGTTATGTGAGATTTCACTTGATGCGGCAACACAGCATGGAGAGAATATACGGCTATCCGTGCAGTGCAAAAATTAACTTTTCTGACGCCATGCCTCGAGAGAAAAACGCCGGGCGATATTCGTAGTTTTTTCGCAGAACAATCGCCCCTTAAAAATGGGCCTTTAAATTAACCTTGATATGTCTGCGGACATATCAAGGTTAAATTACTATCTCTAATAATAAAAGGAACCAGGTTCATGAACCTTGCACCTTTTCATTATTAGAGAGCTAAGAATAATATTGTGTAATCGATTTTATCTGCAATATTTTGTAAGATAAAGAGAGATGTGTACAAAAATGCAGACCCTGTAGTTTTATTATTGAATTATTTATTCGCTGTTCTTCCCGTAAAATAAATCAGAGATCCCAATTGGTTCGAAACAGACGGCAGCCTTTGAGACCTCTAGGAGTTGTTGACAGGTTCGCCGCAGCTGTAGTACTTGATACTTTTGTGTGCTCCCAGGGAATGTAGTTGACGACGGCGGTGCAGATCATGTGGGGCTGTGGAAAGACCAAGGTATCAACAAAGAAGATATAGATACCTTCAAGAATCACGCCAATTCTTACGGTCAACTCTGAATAGACTGCAGACGGGGCGTGCGCAATGTCTAAACACCAGTAAGCTGGCGAGTCGCATCAACTGATATAATATCTCTTCCAAGAGGCTGTATACAATTAGAATGAGCGCCATTCTTACGGGTCAATCTGCAAAATACTGCAAAGTGGCAGTTCGCAATAAGCTGGCGAGTCTATAACTGATATAATAGCTCTCTTCCAAGAGGCTGTATACAATTGGAAGAGTGCCATTTTTAACGGTGTCATTTGTGCCGCACGCCACTTTGCAGTATTCATGCTTCAGTTCAGACCGCGAGTGACGCGTGATTTTCTGAAGGTCTGAATTGACGTCGCTCGTGATCGACGACTTTGCCTACTTTTGACTGTACGATTGGCCGAATGCTGACTATGACGCCGGCAAAGGCTTTGTCGTAGACAGAAATAGCAGTAATAAAAGACCTTCAATTTTCACGGTGTTGGCAGCTTTGCTTTCAGAGCGCAATGATTTCAAGGTCCCACCATGCTCATTACAAACACCATCAAACTTGTTGTTTGCAAGGTAATGACGTGACGAGAGGAAACCGTAGGAAAGCGCCTCCAAAACATGTTTTGGAGGCGCCCTCCTACGGTTCCTCCATCGCAAAGCGCGCAGGCGCGCGCGCACACACACACACACACACGCACGAACGCGCGCGCACGCGCGCGCACGCACGCACGCACGCACACGCACGCACAAACGCACACATAATGTTGGTTTTAATTGCAAAAAATGTTGTGTCGCGAAGTATTTGGCCCAAAAGGGCGCGATTGCTATATTTCTTTAACGGAAAGCAGAATCTATTTTAAGTAGCCGCGATACCGACGCTGCTCGATCACAAAAACAATACAAAGAAGCAGCGGGGGAAAAATGCCTCCGTAGCACACGTGAAACCTGCAAGCTCGAGCCGGAAGGCGCGCGCGTCGCCCGCGTCTTCGGAAGCAACGAACACGCGCGTGCTGGACTGCTGACAAAATGAAAGCGCGTCTGCATACTCACAGCGTCCACCTTGGGGTGGCAGCGTGTTCTGCTGTACCAGTCCTTCCCGACCACGCAGGTGGATTCGGCTACCATCATCTTGAGCTTGTAGTCGACACCCGCAACCACCTGCATTCACGTCGGAAAACATTCCAGATGACCTACACAAGTTCGTCTTCTTCTCGAGCCCCTTGTGCGTTTACCCTCTGCCCACGTGCTTTTGTTTGCCTCCGACCATAGCCTCCTCCATACTCACAAAGCCCGGCAGTTCGACGACGGAGCCATAGAGTCCCCGGTCGCAGATTTGGAGCGCGAGGATCTGGTAGCGCAGAGCATCAAAGCGCCACTTCTCTGGAAACCTGGACGTCAGCGCACAGCTTTTGCAGCGGCGAGGACCCGAAACACACTTGTTCGCTCGGGAGAAGTGTATTTCGGTGACTCGCCGCAGCGGGGCGCCAGCCACGTGGCTCATTTCTCATCCGTTGTCTGCCGCTCCACCTTTTCCCTTTCGGCGGCCGCTTCTCGTGACGATCTGCCAGGCTTTGTCAGTACATAAGAGGCTATGGTCCGACCCACACCATGACGGCGCGCACTTGGCTGCCCCGTCATCGCGCTTTCCCGACGCCTTCTCTAATTTGTCCGCTGATTGGCGCGCTCCTCGTTGCATCCCGATGCACCGAAGACGCATTTGAGAACACTTGCTCGCCGTATACGCAACTCCAGCCCGCCCCTCGCCCTCTCGCGGACGAACAAAGAAACAGAGGAGCAGGGACGGCGGCGGAAACTGTGGTGGAGACTGATGGCCTTGGTGCTGCTGTTCTGATCGGCGAGTTCGTGCATCATGCAGTTTTCACGGAAAGAGCGAGCGCGTTAAAATAGAAATCGGTGCGGTCGGCTTCGCGACAGCGTTGCACGAGGAAGGGGACCGGGATTTCTCATTTCATTGAGAACTTTTCGTAGATCGCAATACGCTGCGGATTTCGGGTCCAGCGGTCGCCAGCACAATCTGTGCTCAACGTGACGGCAAAATTTCCCGCTTGTAGTGCAAACCTCTCGCGTACGATCTACCAAGAGCTTCCGTTCAGTGAGGTACATTATTAGAAGCGTCGTTTAATTGCAAACGTTTATTTTTCAATTCTTTACGTTGCCTTTAGCGAGTGACAATAGGAGACCGTTTTCGCCTAAAAATGCACGCCCGACGATAAAACTTTCCTGAATGAATGCAGATGACTATTTGGAGTTATCAACATATTTTATGACCGAAAGAATAATAAAAGTGCATGGCTACTTTTGTAGAACATTTTAGAATTGAATTCTTTGTTAAAAGGTACGGAATACATGCCATCTTCTGTTTTTACACACTTGCCATGCGTAAACGCATGTGGATTTTTAGTGTTTTCTGAAGCGAGCCAGGTCATTATTTGCTTTTAAATATTCCTCCTCTCCCTGCACCATCAGCGACTTCCAGAATATGATGTTTGATACCTCATGCTGTTCGCTCGAATGTTTTCGTTCATTTTTTGACTCTTACGAGACATCTATAGGAACTATTAAATAAAATATTTATGTATTACTTTTTTCTTCTTCTTAGCTGACTAGTCAGCAGAAGGCAACGCCGTTGTTTTATTTATAAGTTTGACTGTCGTATGGGTTTTGATTCTCATGCGTTTGTGTCCCTGTAGCCTGCTGTTGAGAATCGTTTTGCTTGCTCCGTTGTATTTTGTTTCAGGAGTTTGGCCGACCCATTTCAGAAAATTTTGTTATCAAATTTGATTGTGTTTCTCTTGTTCAAGTTTGTGTTGTTTCATGACCCTGACGGCGGTGTCGCTGCTGTCGGCGCGGCGCATGAACAAACGCGAGTCTGGTCTCTATATACGAACGTGCAGTACCCGGTGGGGGCAAACGCTGACTTT
Source organism: Ixodes ricinus (assembly GCA_037355805.1). Lineage (NCBI taxonomy): Eukaryota > Metazoa > Arthropoda > Arachnida > Ixodida > Ixodidae > Ixodes > Ixodes ricinus. The sequence continues at coordinate 92,992 of JAZHYW010033269.1, read as the reverse complement.
TTCGTAAACAGTCTTTCTTATCATAATCCCCACTGATTACATTTTAAAAGAAATAAAGGAATAAAAAGTAAGCGGTTACCTGAGACTCGACGCTCATGAGCTTGAGGAGCGTGTCGTAGTTGGTCCTGCCCTCGACTTGGGAAGAGATGGCGAAGTGGGCCCACTCCTTGTAGCGGGGGTCCACGTCCGGGTGGTGCCTCCTCCAGATCCCGGGAAAGGCCGTCGAGAGACAAACGACGCCGAGGACAAGGAGCGCTGCCTTCACGATACTCATCTCGGGTTCTGTCCGATGTCGAGCGATACAGTAGCGGTACTTGTTGGACTCCATTTTATAGAAGTTTTGCCTACGCACCTGCAGCGCGTAATTATTTCGGGAGATATGATAAAGCAGAATAGTTTTGCCACGCTCTTGAAATTATTGATAGCTCTTTGTCACGGGTGAAGCTTCGAGTATGGGGCGCTTGTTGAGATTGCACACATCTTTCATCCCAGGCAATGCACAGGTCGATACGCCCATTGAAAGGGCATTGTGTTAATTGCACTCGTCCCCAATCACGGGATTCTGCAATCTCTAGAAAGGAAAAACAATGATCGGAATATTGCTTTTCAGTTTCACTGAAAATGGCAATCATTACTGCGCTGTTTGTCAATCTATCTAGGAACAATATTAAGAGGCTTTTGATACTTGCTATTAGTGAACTATAACAATCCTGGACGCCGTTTTCAAGTGAGATTAGCCTCCTAGAAGCACTATGCTGACTTAAATGCTTTCGTATTAAGGAGCAATCTTGCTGTAATAGATTTTTTTCCAGGCCCCATCAAGCAACATTACCGGTTACCATTTCTCGGGCAATAATTGTGGAATTGAATCAGAGTGCTCACCCTACGTTGACGCAGTACACGTTTTCGGCACGAGCGAAGCCGAATTCACGCCGAACACTGACGCACATCTCGTGTTAAATACATAATCATAATACGTGCACAAACAATGGCGGACTGGAGAGTCGGCGCCGCAGCTGCTAGACGGCGCGCACTTTTGAAAAAGGGTCTATTCTGTTCAGAGTTTACCTCAAGAAAGATAAGAAAGTTTGCGCTAGCCACAGTCCTCCTAAACATTTGCTGAAACATTGTGTTCATGCGGAAGAAATCTTTTCAGTAATTTTGCTAGACAGTAAGCGTGATGTCTTGCGGCACACAACGGTTTCCAATAGAAGACGACGACGACGAGCGCTTTCGCGCCAGACCGAGCTGTGGCTGCGCTGCCAGCCGAACGCATTTTAAGTTCTGTCTTCCATAATCCATAATTTCATTATTGTCGAGACCCCCTCAAGTTTCACTCGAGAGTTCGTCAGAAAGGAGAGTTTGTGAGCGACTTCATTACGTCACTTCGGAAGTTAGCAGACTTCTGCGACTTCAACACTGTCCTCAACAACATGCTTCAAGATCGGCTAGTCTGCGGAATCAGTAATAACATCATGCAGACCTGCCTTTTAGAGGATACAGAACTACAGAACTGACTTTTGGAAAAGCGATCAAGGTTGTCCTGCCATAGAAGCCGCGACAAAATACTTCCAAGAAATTACGACTCAGACTGGAACGACATCAGCTGTCGAGACCTACCGCCTGTCAGCGCAGGCTTCCAAACCACGATGCCTCCGCTGCAAGAAACCACAAAGTTCGACCGCGTGTCGTTATGCTAATATGAGATGCCACAATTGCAACAAAATTGGCCACTTGGCTGCGGTCTGTACAGCAAGGCCATGTGACGAGTCAAGTTGCGTCAACAGAGGCAGGAAAGTCATGCAGACTACCGGGATTCATGAGGGCGCAGGCCAATGAAAGCTGCATTGGCCGTTCCAGTTAACAAACTGGACGACTCAGACGATCAGGACAGCGAACATGACCAGCCGACGCTCAACACGTGGCATTTGAAAGCGGCACGTGCTCCACCAATTATTTTAACTGTCATTGCTGAAGGCAAATCCGTCGACATAAAGCTGGACACTTGTGCCGGTGTCTCCGTAAGGGAGGAAAGACACTTCCGAGCGACATTTCCAGAAGTGCAGATTGTTTCTAGCAATGTCGTCCTGAGAAGATACTCCGGAGGCCTGACACCTGTTCAAGGATGCGCCGAGGCAACCGTAAAGTAAAAAATCGTGAAACTCTCCTTCCTTTGTTCGTTGTGAGTGGAACCTCCCCGACTCTACTAGGACGAGACTGGATTCATGCTTTGGAAATTCTAGTTGCTGACATCGTCAACATCCACAACACCACGGTGGAGGGTTCGTTTGGAGTCGTTTAGAACGCAAGTTCCCAGATGTATTCTCCGAAGGAGTGTGGCTGCTCAAGAACGTGGAAGCCAATATCTGCGCCCCAGATGGGTCACAACCACACTTCTTTAAATCGCGACCTTTGCACTGCAAGATCCGGTGACCCAGGAGCTTTAACGCACTTGAACGGGAAGGAATTATACAGCAAGTAAAGACGGCCGACTGGGTGGCACTGATTGTACCGGTACTCAAGAAAGACGGTCGGATAGGAATATGTGGTGATTTCGAAGTTTTCGTGAATTCAGGGGCCCGTTTAGAGTCGTATCCGATTCCGAGAGTCGAAGAGCTGTGAATGAAGATGTCCGGAGCGCGTGTTCAGCATACTTGATCTAAAAGATGCATACCAGCAGGTTATACTATCTCCAACCTCAAGAAAACATGCAACAGTCAACATACATAAAGGATTGTTTGAGCACACCAGGCTACCATTTGGTGTATCATCAGCGCCTGCAATTTTCTATCAAAAAATTATCAGGACACTTAAGACTGCTTACGTGTAGGAAGGCGAAAGCATTATAGTGCCGCGGGTGAAATGGTTTCGAGTAATGTTTCTACGCGTATTAAAGTTTAGGACGACATATAGGCCGACGTCGAGGACGACGTCCTAAAGATCAACGCCAAGTGCGGTGTCTAGGCCAACCTCTAGGACTACGTCGAAGACGTCAAGGACGACGCCGAGGGCGGCCTCTCAAAAGACCCCAAGGACATCGTCTAGGGTGACGTCGAGGACGACGTCTAGGACCACCTCTAGGACAACCTCTAGGACGATCTTAAGGACGACGCTTAGAACTGCGTCGAGGACGACGCCTAAAGGACGACGTGTAGGACTACTTCTAGGACGCCCTCTGGGACGAGCTCAAGGTCGACATCTAGGACGACGTCGAAAACGACACCTAGAGGACGATTCCAAGGACGGCATCGTCCTTGAGAACACAAATGAGCGTCGCGCGCTTGATGACGTATTTTTATGGCCATCTTTCGGGCACAGCGTCTCCACCTTTTCCCGAAATGGGACAAGTAAGCTAAAATTAAAAATCTGCTTTGCGACCTAAAACACGCGATCGTCTACTTTGACGACATCTTGATAACAGAAGTGCATGACTTGGACCACACTTGAAATCTCAAAAAGGGACTTAAACGATTGAGAGAATCAGGCCTGATGTTTAAAGTTTAAAAAATGTGAGTTTTTATTTTCAAAAGTAGAGTACTTAGGGCACTTGATCGACCACACCGGTCTTCACCCTTCCCAGAGTAAGGAAGAAGCAACCGTAAAGACATCAAGTCTACAAGACACTAAAGGGCTGCAGAGCTTCTTGGACCTTATCAACTATTATAGAAGATTTCTGCCCAACCTGTCAAGCGCCCTGGAGCCTTTGCATCGTCTGCTTGGAAAAGGATCACGCTAGAATCGGTCGAAAAAACAAGAGGCTGCTATCCAGCAAAGCAAGAAACTACTGACTTCTGTTGGTGTCTTCGATGCATTACGACTCCAAGAAGTACCTTGTAATAAGCTGCGATGCTCCACCCTACGAGATTAGAGATGTGCTGGCACACAGGAATCCAACGGGCGAGAAGAAGCCCACTGCATTCGCATCGCGTCGGTTAATGGCGGCTGAACAAAACTACAACCACCTTGGCAAAGGAGCCCTCGCAGTGATGTTTGAGATAACCAAATTTTATCAATACTTATGGAGTGGACACTTTGAGTCAGTCACCAACCACAAGCCACTGTTGGGACTGTTAGGGGCTGACAAAGGAATTTCCCCGCAGTGCTCACCAAGAATCAAAAGGTGGGCTTTGAAACATGCAAGCTACAGCTACGACTTGGCCTACCGTCCCGGAAAGAGCCTGGGCCAAGCAGATGCATTGAGTCGACTACCACTGCCAACTAGAAAATTCACAGCGCCCAAACCTGCAAATATCTTCATGCTAGAACATGACTACTATAGTGTCTTTCTCCTAAAGTTGTCGCAAAAGCTACGGATCGAGATCCCGTCTTGTCAAAAGAACTGGAAATGCTATAGGCTGGATTAACTTTCCCTGGTACCCCAGAATGGCAGCCCTACTCAACCAAGACGCAAGAGCTCGACGTGCAGGACAGCTGCGTGCTATGGGGTCCGAGAGTGGTCGTTCCGAGTTCACTGACAGGAAGCGCGCTAGATCTTCGTCATGATCAGACACCCGGAATCGTTAAAGCGAAAACGTTATCGAGAAGTCATGTTTGGTTGCCTGGTATCAACGAAGACATCGAGCTAAAGGTTGATAGCTGTTCAATGTGCCAAGGAAAATAGCGAGCGCCGCAACCAGTGCCAACAACACCGCAGCCATTTCCCGAAAAAGCGTGATCGCGCCTTCAAGTCAACTTTTGAAGGCCATTTCAAGGACAATATGTTTTGGTCCGCGTGGATGCTTATTCAAAGTGGCTGAAAGTGATGGTCGTCCCGTCACTTTCAGCGGAGGTAGCAGTGAATTACCTGCGAACAATGTTTGCAACACATGGGTTGCCTTACCTGGTTGTCATTGACAACGGGCCAGCATTCACAAGTTTCTTATTCACGGAATTCCTGACGAAGAGCGGCATTCGGGGAATGAGAATTCCACCTTACCGCCCTGAATCTAATGATGCCACAGAAAGAACTGTCTAGACAGTTAAGAAGAAGCTCAAGAAGGCTTCGGTGGGAGACTTCCAGACAAAGATTTCATGTGCCTCCTGCAGTACCGCACGACACCTCATGAAATTACTGGACTCACACCTGCCGAGATCCTCATGGGACGGCGACCGAAGACTGCAGTGAGCTTACTGCATCCTGACGTCCACTCCAAGGTTCTACTCAGACAGCTACAACAGAAAGAACGATGCGATCACGAAACTCGACAACAGCCACCACTACAACCAGGAGAACACGTTTTGGCAAAGAACTTCAGATTGTCTGTCAACTTCCTCGTCCTTGAATTTTTTGCGCTTCTTTAGGTGTTCCGATCGGGGCCTGTCTGGGTTCTTCACCGTAGGTTTCTGGAAGATGGAACCAGTTGGCATCGCCATGTAAAACAACTTTGAAAATGAGTCAGTCTCACTACTTTAAAGGATACGGCCACAAACATTCCACCAGAATTTTCTACATCGGACGTTCCGTCGCCGGAACCTGGGGCGCCGGCTTTCCAACAACGCCCATCACCCGAGCCCCAGGGAAAGCTGACCAGCCCCAACCAAAGCGACAACCTTCCTCTATGGAGCGTCGAGCCCTGTTATTCAAGGCTAGCCCGGTGCGGAGAAAAGCTACAAGAGACAAGAAGCCGGTTTCACGCTATGAGGCCTATAGGGAACCAGGGGTGAACGTGTGTAATGTATTGCAGCACACACCGGTCTCCAATAGAAGACAGACGACGAGCACGCTCGCGCCAGACCGAGCTGTGGCTGCGCTGTCAGCCGAAAGCACTTTGAGTTCTGTCTCCTTTTAATGATATTTCCTGGAAATATCACAGTAAGTATTACGTCAAAATGTATACCCCGGAAATCAAACAAATATAACCTTGGGAAAATAAGAAAGTTTGTTGGACGTTAGGTTGCTTACATTATTGTGTTCTTAATTTTTTTGACGTTCTGGGAATCCGAAGACGTTTCGTTAGCTCGTTCTTACATTCTTGGATACACCATTTTCCTGTCTTTTTCGTACTAAACAACGAAGAGTACTTCCTTCTGAAAAACACCGGAGACTACTGAAAAGAAAAAAAAGGGGAGAAACAATACACCATCTTCGAGGTTTATCGGTATGATCACTCACAAGTTCGCCTGCACAATCTCGATTATTTCTGTATTTTTAGACAGTGTTGTGTTTTTTTTCTTCATCTCTTTGCCAGGGTTTATCTTTAATCTTCAATTGCCATTGAGCGGGACAATAACATCGAACCTTCGTTATCAGAGATACAATTAGAAGGCATGTGAGCTTCTAATTTCGCGCGTTCGTGAAATGATACACTCGAGTGCGAAAATATATAAGAAATTATGGTATTGTTTCGTTTGCTTGCCAGTTCTATTTCTGGACCTGGCTTCTTTTGTTTTTCGATAGCACAAGGCCTTACCCCTTTCTGTGGGACGTTCCTTAGAATTAAATTAAAACGATAACTGCGTAGCATTTGCTTAAATTCTAGGTGCGGTTCTTTATGATTTCAAAATATAAGAAATCAAGCATCATCTTCGAATTTGTGCAACCATGTGGATCTGTACATACCGAGGAAATTCCGACGAAGTTATTTTTTTAAAATATGGGCGATTGCGCACGCAAGCTATAAATGACCATTCTAAAAAAAATGAACGCAAAAAACGGACATGAAGGAAAATAAAAAAGGGAACAATCGCAAATGCGTCTCAAACATATCCTGCTAAATGGGAGAAATTTCGAAGTCTCTAAATGACAATTTAGCTACATTCATATACACGTAAAGAATGATGAGAGCTTTCGTGTTCAATTCATTTATATCTATATACAGGAGCATATGTACCTAGAAATTCGGACGCTAATATTTCCTCACAGAAACCTTTTTTTTGCTTTTTTAGCTATTCCGCTGTTCAAGCACCAGTCCCAACAAGAATTTTGTAATATTTTTGTTCCAATTTCGCGTTTCACAAGTGAACCGTGATGACGCCTTAAAAATGAACTTTCCAGGTGTGATGTTTGGGGCACGCGCGCAATGCTCAATGAAGGCATCGCATTTACTTTACGGCTAGTTGGTGCAGAGATATTTACTCCCCGTAGAAATTACAATCGCTCTGCGATCGCCATTGGCTTCCAGTACTCCCTGTTGCAAGGCGTGTTATTGATACACGCTCTGTCTCCCAGCAGGCCCGCCTTTTGCCACGCCGGGTGTGGGCAGGGGCGTGTGCAGACACCAGATTCGCGTGGGGTGAAGCGTCTGGGCAGGCGCCGGGTCCACAACAGCGCCATATCTTCGTCTGTAGAGAGGCTGTCAACATTTTCTGGATGCATTGCCATCAATTCTAATACTTTTCTGCAATGAAGTGTTTGTTTATGTGGACGCGCGAATTTAGATTATTACGTGCCTCCAATTTTATCACCGATAACGAAGGCTGGATGTCGTTGCCTCGCTGGATGTCAATTGAAGATAGTATAAATGGACTCAAAAAAAGTGCCAGAGCTTCACCGTTCGACACCAGAGCGAGATGACTATCGTGAAGGCAGCGCTCCTTGTCCTCGGCGTCGTTTGTCTCTCCATGGCCTTTCCCGGGGTCTGGAGGAGGCACCACCCGGACGTGGACCCCCGCTACAGGGAGTGGGCCCACTTCGCCATCTCTTCCCAAGTCGAGAACAAGACAAACTACGACACGCTCATGTCACTCATCAGCGTCGAGTCACAGGTATAACGTGCACACGAGATGTTGACGGTTTCGGGGCCTTGTCTATAGACCAACATGCGGCGGCTCTGAAGCAGACTCGTACCGTACGCATTACGAGTAATGAAATTACTCGGAATGACTCGTAACCGGCTACTTTTGGACCAACATGCGGCGGCTCTAAAGCAGACTCGTAACCGACTACTTTTGGAGTAATTTTGTAATCATATATATATATATATTTATTAGGAAGCGTCGCAAAAGTTACTACTTTTGAAAATGCTAAAATTTCTTGAGACCGTTACTATTTGCCAACCCCTCTCTACTGGCGTACCTTGATTGAACACGTTTCCTACCAAGGAATTCTCGAACCAAATCTCCAACGGGAGGATATGGCTTACCAAAATTGATGAACTATCGTGATAAGTAGTTTATAGTTGGGTGATCGATTCTCATCCAATAACGGACAGCAGGAAAGACCCGTCTTCAAACCGACTGTTAATTCTTCGAGTACCGGCCAGTTACTTTTCTTATCAGTACTCAAGTAATCTAATCTGATACCTATTAACCGAGAGTAATTGTAATCGATTCGTTTTTTCGGGTAATGCATACGAGTCTGCTAGTGTGTAGTCAGGCCGCTGCGGTGTCGCTGCTGTGGGCCCGGTACATCCGCAGACGCTTGCCCCCAATCTGCGCATGCCCAGTGCCCATCCCTGCGAAACGCGGCCTCGTTTGCAAGCAGCGCGTTGGCCTTTAACAGAAACGCGCCTTGCAACAACAAACAATCAAAGTCACGGGTGGGGACCGGTGGAATTTCTACGTGGGTACACATTTTTGTGCCAGCCAGCCATATTAGCAATTGCGACGCCTCCGTTGAGCAGCACGCATGTTCATGAAACATTCATCGTGGGGGAATGCATCTTTTGAGGCGTCAACGTGGTTCGCTTGTAAAACAGAAAGTCGAAAAAAATATATTATAACATGATTGTCGGGACTGGTTCATGAACAGCGTAATAAATAAGCATTAACTAAAACTGGCTTTCCCTCATTTTAGTTTATCCACGCTTCTAGAGTCTTTGATTTTTGCTGGAGTCTTTGATTTTTGCAATTTGCTGAATACCTAAAAAAAGTGGACGACTTTAATTTTGTAGGATGATACTGAGACTCTTCCTAGAGGAAAAGGTTTCAATGGGAATCACCAGCATACGAGTTTCTAGATTCACGTAAATGCTCCAGCGTAGAGGTATAAATGAAGCGAACACGAGAGCTTTCATCGTCCTTCTCGTGTGTATGAATGTACCACTTTGTCATTTCGAGTTTTTCAACTTTCTCGCGTCCAGAAATCTGTCAAATAGGAAGATGTTGTGTTCGTATAATCGCAGGTAATTGCGGGTGTGGACTACAAACTCAAGATGAAGGTTGCCGAATCCTACTGCGTGATTGGAAAGGACTCGTACAGCAGGGAGCGTTGCCACCTCAAGGTTGACGTTGTGAGTATGGACTCGATACTTTCATTCTGAAAGCGTTTTATTTCTGCGTATCTATAAACTATCTATCATAGGTAATGTATGTCTCATTGTTAAAATGATTTAAAACTTGCAATTTTATTTTCGAGTAAAAATGTTGAGTACATACAGCGCACACGTAATGCGCTTGCTGATGCAATGCGATCACACCTTCTTTACCTTTACTCATTACAAGCATAATCAACTACTTATAATCGTTTACTTTTGGAGTAATTTTCTAATTATTTAAGTATATTTCTTAACATGTAATTAGAGCAAAAATTTGATTACTTTTGGAAGTACACACATTACTTCTAACCGTTACTGTTTTTTCCTCCCCTTTCTAATGGCGCCTCTTGTTTTTTTACAAGTTGCCTACCAAAAAATCTCGGAACGCCGTCTCCGGGGATAATTGACCTAAATTGTTGGCTTAAGAAGATAAGTAGTTTATAGTTCCATGATCCCATTCCAATAATGGACAGTACAAAAAGACACGTTTTCAAACAGGCAGAAAAATCTGTCGTTTTTAAGATCTCAAGTAATCGTAAAAGTAACACTTTTTTTTTACAAGCGTGACCCCGTTTCTTTCTTCTTTTTTTTTTTCAAGTAATCGAGGAATCTGACTGAATACTTTTTAACCAATCGTATGTTAGTACTTGCAGCTGATTACGTTTTTCGAGTCACGCGTACAATACTGCTTGTAGGATGGCAACAAAGCAAACCGGACATAAGGAAGATTTAGTAGATGGTTCCGATAACAATAACGATAACTCCGATGCCGATACCCGATCCCAATACAATGCACTTGCCAAGGCGACGGAGGGGTATTGGGTATCGTTATCGGAGTTACGGAAACGATATGCTAGCTCCATTTAAACGTATTCTGACATCAGCTGTCGTCCCCACCAATGAGCGGAGGGTTTTATAATTTTGTTTCAGCGCATAGTGCTTTCCTTTGAAGTTGTGATGTGTTTCTTTACTTTCTAGCCTTACATGCTCTGCACAGCCGTGGTTAACTATATGCCCTGGGAGCACAAAACCAGCCTCAAGTCATACGACTGCAGCGACCGTGTCTACGGTGTGAAGGGAGCTGAATGATTGGCGTGAACCAATACCGCCTAGGAGACAAGATCCTTTCCTTTCCCCCGAAACGTCACAACTGATGGATCCTCGCAGCACCGCCTAGTTTGCGTCGACATCCCCACCAGCGTGTTTTGCAGCGTCTCGCAAAGAATGCGACGCTACCAGGTGGCGACGCAAAGTCGAGTTTTAGCGTGTTTTTCGCTTGGAGCGCGTCAGGAGTCTTCTAATGATGACATCATTCGCAGGCCTCGTCTTCTAAATGGTGTTGCGTGAACGCATTCATTTGTCATCTCTATATTTGAGACAGCGAGGAAAGTCAATAAAATGTCTTTTTTGAAAAGAATGTAAACGGTTGACACTTTTCTTTTACCAAGCTTCTGGTTGCTCAGATAGCTTATAGCTAGGGTGTGTATTTTCCGGTTTTAACCGAAAAACACCGATAAACATCCGTCGGTGACGAAAATACATAATCGGTTAAAACCGAAAAACACCGGTGGTTGGATATTTTCTCCCTGGTTAAAACCGAAAAACACCGGTCGTTGCATGTTTCCGACCTAGCGAAACCCTTTCCCCGTGGAGGTTCGTCAAGCGTGTTATCTCGTGGATCCTGCATTCTTCCAGTGTCTATACATGGCTTGCACGTGGCGTCAGTCCGCCTTCCTTTCTGGGGGTCAAAAACGTCTAGTTAACGCAGTGGAAGCTAAGCTCTCACACGCTCCCCCATTGTGTCTCCCATGGCCCCCTTTTGTAGAAAAATTAACGCAGTGGAGGGTACGCTCTCACGTGCCCTCTCCCCATTGTGTCTGGCCAAGTGATGTCGGTACAAGCCATGTGTTCAGAGGTCGCTGTGGTTCCTGGAAGACACTGCCAACATCCGTGTCGTACTGGGCTACTGACCTTTGAGAACTGAGATGCGTTCATTGTTATCTGTTTAGTTTCCATGATCTTTTTGGGAAACGGAAAAGGGTTTTGTTGGTGTGGGGGTGACGCGGAGCGACTCTGTTTACCAACACGCCGCAAGGCCGCGCATGCGCGGTAGCTATGTGGGCAAGAGCAGCCCGGCTCTCCGTGTTTTCGCCATTGCGTTCTACGGCGTGCGCTCGTTGTTGACGTTGTAGGGACGCTTGTATCTTTATTTGTGCGTCATATTTCCTGACAACGTATGTCGTATTCTATGCCCGACTATTTGAGCTCGCTGCCCGAGCCTGAACGGCAGCGGTATCGAAACAAACTGTGCGGTGACGGCGTTGCCTTCGACGATCCGTATGCCGTAAACAAGGCCTGCTGGACTTCCGACGTAAAGTTGCTGCCACCGAAGTCGACGGCTCATGTCGTCGTTTATTTAGTTTTTTCGCCAAGCCAGTTCACGGCCGACACGGTGCAGGCGTACAAGTCTCTTGAGGCCTACGATTACTTCGAGTCGGTTTCCGCACTGCCGGCGGGATCAGCAGTCTGTGGGTCTGCGGAAGTGTGTGTATTCATTAATTGATTAAATACACACAGCGTCTTCAAGTCAAGGTATGATATTTTTCCTACCCTCATGACCACAAGGCATGACAAGCAGTAACGCTTTGTCCTTTCTGCAGTCTTGGCGGTAACACGTTACAAGTAACGGCGTTGCCGGTAACGCGTTACTTTTTTCAATAACGTAGTAACCTACTCGTTACGTTTTCGACACAGTAACGGGTAACGTACTTACGTTACTACTTCAAGTAACGTAGTTACGTTACTCGTTACTCCTTCTTAAGTCTTAAAGAAATTACACTTAAATTTTTTCCGTGTTTTAGGCGTCAAGCCATGTTTTTCTTGGCGTTTTTTCTCGTGAGTATTTAGGTGAAACCGTAAAACGAGATAAAGTAATTATGTTCAGTTTCTGCACGAACATAATGTTTCTTGAAATATGACATGTATCGTCAAAACCGTAAAATGTGCTAAATCTTAATTTAAAAATGTAACGCAGAAGTAACGTGCGTTACTTTTTATCGGTAGCGGTAACGGGTTCCTTTTATTTTTAGGCAACGTAGCTCGGTAACGCGTTACTTTTATTTTCAAGTAACGAGTAACGTACTTCGTTACTTTTCTCCGGTAACGCCCACAACACTGCCGTTCTGTCGCCGATCCCCTTCTGCTGGGTAGCACGGGCGTAGCGAGCCTCCGACGAGCGCTTGGCCGATGCTTTGTGCGGAACACACATGGGAACAAAATCCCGGTGGTCTCGATCAGACGACGGTTTCCCTGCACATAAGCAAGCCTCGGGACGGAGATTGAAATGGAAGCCGCACTTGCCTTCAAGAAAGTGTTTGCCGCACAAACGGTCGTTCGCGCGAGGCGACGATTCTTTTCGATCCACGGATATTATCCACCTTTTATGCCTTTCAGAGTCTGCCGGGAACTTGTGGAAACTCACTCCGCTACTTTTCTTGTACATTTCGGTGCAATTAACAGCAACACAGCTTCGCGGCATGCTGAAATGCTATGACGCCCATGCGAAACGTGCGCCCTTTTGCCCACACCCTGCCACACCCCCCGGCTCCGGCGCGATCGCAGCGCCGCCGCAGCTCCGTGACGTCAAGCCCGCGTGTCGGTGTATAAAAGGACCTGACTGGCCACTACTGTCCCAAGCCTCGCTGGACATTTTGGGATTTCCTGTGTCCAGCGCAAATGTTGAGCGTGCGTTTTCAAAATTGCGGGTTGTGAACCGCAAGGAACGTGCTGCCATGACGGATGCAAGCCTCTTGACGTATGCTTGCATCTACTATAATAACCAAGTGTGAAAAATAGATGCTTTCACGAGAGGAAGTGTATGAAATATGTAAATAAAATTGGAACTCCCTGTCTGTGATCAATCGCATTTTTTTTCCACCGATAATCACTGATTTTAGCCTAGTCGTGAGACGCTCCACCGAAATACACCGGCGTTTCGAAAATAAATAAACACCGAAAAACATCCGCCGATTTTTCTCACAAATAAACACCGGAAAGTACACACCCTACTTATAGAGACCTACAGTTTTCACATGATTTGGTTGCACTCCATGCAAGCTGACCTCAGAAGTATTTGTTCTTTAATACTCATGATGTACATACTGGCAGGTGCCTCAGAATACCCGCCCGATGTGCTTTAATGGGAACTTCAAGGAGTGGAGAAAAAAACGCGATCTCACACTGGTTGAGCGATACTTTATCAAAAAATAACAAGGGTGAAAGTTTATACTCCATCAGCGGTTGAAATCAGAAGAATGTCCCTGAAGGAAATTTCAATATATTATATTTTCTTGTTCGCGCCTGTTCGCGCAGGCTATCTCATTGATTACGGTTCTTAAGTGTTCGGTGGCTGTAGGGATTCACAAACCTTGTATCAGGCTACCAAGTATCTGCTGCAATCAACAATTCCACTCACTCTTAACATACTTTTTTTAGCTTTACAGATTTGTTTAAAAAAAGCCATGAATGTTAAGCCTTATGCGGTTTGTGCAGGTGAGTTATATCAACTTTTAATAATGAAAATAGATATATGGTTCCAATTAGAAACTTGCTTAGCGCCATCGAAAACCACTAAATAAGTAATTTTCGGAAAGACTTTCAGCGCGTGAGAAGCGTACTAGTGCACTAAAGTTACCTCTCGTGGAGCAGGTACAAGGCTAGAGGTTGCGGAACGCGGATGATTAGATTATCATCGCTTTCCGCCACTGTTAGCTTTGCGCCTGCTTCACGAGTGGTAATTTTGGTGCGCTCCCTAGTTTCCCATGAGCTTCAAGTCGTTCTCAAAAGAGTTGATTTAGTGGTTTTCGATGACGCTCAGTAAGTTTCTAATTAGAAGCATATGCCTCTTTTCACTAATTAAAAAGTTGATTATGAATTTTAATTAATTAGCCGACTTATCGCAGATTGGTCACCCACATAATGTCCCCCTGGCCATATAACTCACTTCCACAAGCCGCATAGGTGTAACTTTCACGGCTCTTTTTAAACAAATCTGTAAATAAAGCTTTAAAAAAACTGTATATTGCACTACTGTCCTATTTCAGCCCAAAACAACCTGCACCGCCGTGGTGTACGAGCGCGCCTGGCAAAATCACCGTGAAGTCACAAGTTACAAGTGCGTTTGAGGATGGGCTTCATTCGAACACGACTCCAAGCGAACATCCATGCAGTGGTGCATCTGAAAAACGGTCATGGATTTATTAAAAAAAAATGATGTCAAACAAAGTGTTGTTTTTGTTATTTTTTCTCGCTATAGAAACATAGTAGTGAAAGGAAAAGAGAAGCCGCGTGTTATCGTCATGGCAGACAAAACTCACGTATAAAATATGCGTACAAGAGTTGCTTTCTTGGACCAAATCCGCCATATCTAGTGGGTGAAGGTACGTTTGTCGTTACACTTTCGCGAAGGGTGGAAAGAGGGGGAAGGGACGAGCCCAGGAACGTACTCAGTGTTAAAGCAAAAACACTGTGCAGTATCATAGACTTGCAAAAAGGCTGATGCCTGAGCGAGTTCAGAAAAACTGTTCGAGCTTTCATCAGATGCACACCAGAAACGTACATTTCACAGACAGATTTGTTCGCTATGCCAAGAAGATTGTCTTTTATACCTTAGCTACACGGGCATCTTTAACCATAAAACTTCCTATTTACCCGTGCAGCATTAACCGCAGTTAAGTCTGACTGAGGTAAAACTTAACTGCAATTAGGGGTATCCGTGGAACTTCAGTATAATAGTGTCTCTTAGATTCTTACTGAGTAACTTCACGCCAATCGTTTTTAAACCTAGTCAACTGTAAAACCGAACTTGCTTGACTCTTTCTGCCTCGTTTATTGTATTAAAACTGCGAGTTGTGTTACTGATACACGTTGAACGCATCTCAAAAGAAATTACTTAACGTACAGTACCTCGAACATTTAGACGTGTAGTGACATGCATCGATTGATACGAAAGTCTCACGACCTCTTGGGAAAGCGAAGGGGCCCTGCTCTTGTCAGACATCGACGGGAGAATTGTTTGTTAGGGAGGGGGATTTCACTCTCCTTCTACCGTGTTGTTTACTAGAAACGCCTGAAATGTCTGAAGAGGAGGCGATAACCCCTCAGCCTCCCCCCCCCCCTTCCCTTGCCCGCTATCAGATTCCAGCGTGTCAGAGGTATATTTTGCTAGTTGTTCTTATCGACGTTCGCCTTCCATGATAAATATCATACATTCACGTATCAATATCTGTGAAGTCGTCGCTTACATTGTTTGGGAGGCGAAGGCAGGTTTATAAAAAGAATACGCCGTCTCAGTATGATTACGGACGGTAACCTTAGCAGTCTAATAAAAAATAAAAACACATGTCGGTATTCATTAATTTCTCTTGTAATAGCTTCTCAATGCTGGCCTTAACGGTCAACATCATCTGATCTGTATCTGACGTAGATTACTGTGTGGAGCCTCCGGTGTTGTTGCTATCTTGCGTTGCTATCTTGCGCCGTGTTCAGAAGCCCTCCATTGTCTGCGGCGTTTTTGTTTGACTGCTTCGCTTCATCCGAGTGTTTACGGGTCCTCTGTGTTCTAGCTCCAGTAGGTGCGATAAAGTGAATCGTTGGTCGCCGAGCGATAATCCGATTTCTTTGCCCGGTTTGTTTAGGATCGGGCGTTTTGGTCGGGCGAGAAATGGGGTTTCGAGGACGACATAAAATATGAGCATCGTAAACATTGTTTCTTTTTCCTTCAAAATCTTAGTAATTTTAGTCAACATCTTAGTCATGCTTCATGTTTCACGAACGTAGAGGGATCAATTTCTTAAAGGGGCACTCAAGCAGTTTTTGGAGAAGCTACTTTTTGGTGCGATGGCGTAAAGGAAGTGTCAGTGAATGAGTATCTTCAGTTTTAGAAGGCAGAACCGCCTATTAATCACGCAGGAATAAAATACGTGCGGACTCTTTTCTGTACTTGCGAGGACCAATGAAATTATCGTATGTTTGAAAATTTTGGCGGCCTTTGTAAAGTTTCGCTAAAGAAACAATTTTCAGTTCATTTAAATATGTTGTGCATGATAATTTCACAAGACGTAAAATATTTCTAGTTTAGAATACGCGATACTGCAATTATCGTTTCACAAACAAGGGACTACGTTTTCTCCTTGCCTTCCTCCGCGGGGTGAATTTCCCGTTCCCCGGGATGCGCGGAAGCGCACGTATCTGCGCGCGTTGCAGGCCGGTCGTGCCGGTCGCGGGCCGGCCGGCTCCTTCTATCCGCAGCAAACATGGCGTCGGTGGTGATCGTCGGCGTGGACGGCGTGGTGAAAGCTCATCGTTCCGCGTAAAAGCGCTATCCTTGACTGTGAATTTTCGTCGTGTGTCGCTATGATAACCCAGCACGTACTAGAAGGGAAGATCCACCTACTCGTGCGGCGATGTCGTGGCGGCACTCTCAAGACAGCAGAAACGCCCGTGCCGTCGTGTTTGTTTACTTCGACTACAGTGGTGCTTTCTAAGCATTTGTGTCCTCGAACATCGCCCGGATTTCTTATTTGGCGCATTTCATGCGTGTGCTCAAGTTCAAGGTATTACTGGCGCGTACCGTATAAAGGATGCGAATTTTCACGCGTTTTCATCACCGGAGAAAAGTGATTAGTGTTAGCAATCCTGAACGCTCGCAACGTCTATCTGATCACGAAATCATATTTCTACGTTGCTATATCGCTGCTAAGATTACATTGTCTTTTATAATCGTAGAAAAGGCGTGTGGCGATATTTGTACTATTGCAATGTCGTGTATTAGAGTCGTGATCGTCCAAGACGGCGTACTGCATCTTTTTATTTTCTTTTTTTCATCCACTGTACCCTGCAAGCCTATCAAGAAAAAAAATAATAAAGCTTTAGGCTTATAGAAAACTGTCTGTCTCTGTATTCTGTTACGGCATTGAGTAGCAGTGCGTCCCCTTTTAGAGGGGCCGCTGGAAACAGCTGACGGCGGCGTATAGAAGCGGTCGCCGTGCTGACGACCGCTGCGCTTGTTGTGGTTGCAGGTGTGTGTACGCGCGGCGCAGAGCGGTCGTTCCGGTCGCTCCGGTTGCAACGGACGCAGTCGTAGGTACGCGCTTTTGAAATATTAAAACGCAGTCGTAGGTACGCGCATTTTGAAATATTAAAATTTATTTTCCTAATTATTAATGATTATGTAAAGATAAACAAAGATAATTATTTCCAAGTCCTTAAAGACGGAAAATCAAGGCACCGGCATAGTTTATACACTAAGAGAATATTCTGTGAAAAACGATTGTTTTAAATTTAGTTTTTTCCCAACAGCCGAATCAGGGAATGGAATAAAACTGCCGAATGAAACAGTGACATCAGCATCCATTACGGCCTTCCTTTACTGCATTGAAAACGTTTTGATATGTGCGAGTAACTGAGGAATATCGTGTGTGTCGTCTTGATTACGTGCCAGCACGGGAAGTTATCAATGAAGTGTCAGCATTTTTTATGAAACCAAGCGAAATGTGAGAACTGTGTGTATTTACATCTTGTATCTTTTTGATTTTTATCGTTTGTATCTTCCACTCCTGTAATGGCCCTGTGATAGGGCTAACAGTATCAATAAATAAAAATAAAAAAGAGAGTAAAACAGCTCGTACTACATGAAAAAAATATTACAATATTTTCGACGAATCATTCATTGTCTAATATTTTCTAAAATTCTGTTTTGTGCAATCATTATTCATGTATTCCAATAGAATCGTCATTTTTGTTTCATATAACTTTGAGAGAATGTCTGAGCGAAGAGTGCTTTCAATGTAATTCCTTGTATATCATCTGCTCCGTACACAGGTATTTTTTGTGGGCCATTTGATTTGGTGCCGTACATTAACAGTTGCCACAAAAAATAAAGAAACAGATACAGCCTTTTCCAATAGGGGTCTGTTTTTCTCGGCTGCTCGGTTTCCACTTTTATAAGAATCGGCCGTATAATAAATCGACTTTATTTTGCCTATATAATCGAGTAAAATCATTGTACAGTCACGTATGCACCAATTTTCGCGAATTTAGCAATTTGAAAGCTTCGTCAACATGGAGTGTGCGCCACTTTCTTGTAGACTTTTTGCAGGTGACCGTTTTGTCCACATGCGGAGACGTTCTGACCTTTGTGACCGTGATCCTGAGAGTGTGGTTAGTTCTAAGCCAATGACAACAAGGGAGAACTTGCTCTTGCTTGTTTAACGTCATCTTGACCCGGGACGTATGCATTGCTGATAATTTGCATTTGATTCTCTGCCGCTTCAGTCCAGTTGCAATTTCATCGCTCGCGTCAGAGGCAGGTTTGCAATTGTCAGACTCTGCCTCTGAGCTACCAGGGATTGAGACCATATACAAATCTGTTACAAAATTGCTCCTCCAGTCTTTCTCGCAATTGGCAAGTCTCCGCTAGTAGCGTCGATTCTGCCACATAGGTTCTTGAAGATTCATCAATATTTTATCACACTTTCTAAACGTATCGCGTTCGACTGTCACAAACCGTTTTTGCGAGCAGAGTCGACTAAGGAGTTCTATTAGATCCTCGTAATTCCCCTTGCAAGGTTGCACATGAGATGGACAATTCGAAGTCTGGACTATGTCTCATCTCCAACTCCGCGATCAAAACTGACTTTCGTTTGATAGGCCTTGATCTTGTCATTGAGCGATTGGAAATCCTCTTCGAGGTGTTCCTCGTATGCCTACCAGCTTGTGCCTTTGTCGTAATATTTAATTGAACGCGGTAAATTCTTCGTTGATTGAAAGTATATTGTTCGGTCGATTCTTGCCTTGCTTCAATGAAAATTCCGGTGAAGTTACGACTTATAATCGTTACACTTAAGACTTAGTAACGCTAACTGATAACTATATACAGCGTGTAAAAATCAGTGTTTTATCACAAAACTAAGCTACGCATCGCTGAGCGCTCATATTCTGGCCAAATGTAGCGCAAGAGAGTCTGAACCAGATGCCGAATGCTAAGACATAGTCGTTATCTCATTCAAAACTTCTAACTTTTTTTTTAATTTTTACTAGAAAATGTTTTTT
Organism: Ixodes ricinus; assembly: GCA_037355805.1. Lineage (NCBI taxonomy): Eukaryota > Metazoa > Arthropoda > Arachnida > Ixodida > Ixodidae > Ixodes > Ixodes ricinus. The sequence goes on along the minus strand of JAZHYW010033269.1, from coordinate 73,688 downwards.
TTTAATTTTTGGTAACTGGTGCCATTGAGCTTCATGTAATCTAGAACTTCACCCGTCGCCATTTTTCCGTTGAAAAATTTGAAAATCTCTTATAACTTTTTAATGAGATAACGGTCAGTTTTGAGATTATGGCATCTGGTTCGTACCACTAGGGCTGCATTTTGGCGTAGTTTATTTTTTGCGGTGATAAAATCCTCGTAAATTATTTTTTGGGGGCATGCTGGAAATCGATGGCAATCGCGTCGTAGGCAGTGTTCGACTGCGTTAGCGCTTCGGCATTTCGCCCGTCTTCGTTGTGGTCGAGAGTGTGTTTCTCTAACCCTCGAGACATTGAAAGCAGGGCTCACCAACGTGGGTTGCTGGCGGGTCGAGGTCCGCGGGCCCGCGTTTGACACCATTGGTGTATAAATGCATTCGGAAAAAGTTCGCGACCTCTGTGGTCTGCTCTCTATACACTTTATATTGCACATAGCATCCCGATGGGTGTACGCTAAGTGGATAGACGTACGTCGCGCCAGCGTCCTCGAGTTCGTGGCGGTAAACAGGGCTGGCGGGCTATAAATACCAGGCTGGTCGTCCTTGCACGCCATTTGTTGCCAACGTCGGAGGATGACATCCAAACGCTAGCGTAATTTGTGGTAAGACCCTTCTTTTGTTACTTTTTATACGTCAACTTTAAGCAGTTTGTTGATGGACGAAACAATCGATATAACTGTATCTATGTTTTGTGTATTCAGAATTTCAAAGAAATGATTTATTTTCGGAAATAGTGCTGTCTTTGTGCAACCTTTTAACTTCTTCCTGGCTATGTTGACTCGCATGAATATCCGGACGAAAGGCATGTAAACATAAATATTGTGTTTTGAAAAACTTACTTCCAATTCGAAACGAAACCTTAAAAGGGTACCGAAACCAACTGACATAACCGCGAGTTCTTTACCTCTCGCTTCGAAGTCGGCCAGCGAGAAGCGCCATGCTCATCGCGCTCGTGACGTCAAGAGTTCCTGTACGGCCAAGGTGACGTTGACGTCACCGAGCGTTGCCGCTTGGTGACGTCAACGCGTACAATCTTACCTAGTAGTAACATCCGAGGACTGCACGCCCCATGGTATACTGTATGCATAGCTTTCCCGTAACGTCATTCGCGGCCATGCCGGTATTTTATGTACCAGAGTCCTTCGGTCCACTGTGTCAGTTTCATGCCGCAGCCCGAGGGAATCAGCAAGCAGAAATAACCTTCGCTTCACAGGAATGGCGTCACCTGCAAGTTATGTATACAAGGTATTCACTGAGTGTCATATCTGAGCGCATTATCCACAGCGCATCCTGGAAAGGGGGGGGGGGCAGAGTGGTATGGTTAACCTGGCAAAGGTCACCGCATCCTCAGATCAAGCTTTTACGTATCGTTTGCAAAGAAAAAAACCCGGCGATCTTGATGGTGTGGAATGCACGTAGCGGAAGCACTGTGGAAGCTTTGACATATAAAACGTAGTAACCTCGTTAGCGTTCTCCGCCAGGTTACATTCGGGACAAAGTAACTCCACGAGCGAGCCCTACTGCCGCGAACCGGCGCTGCTTCCTAGAGGCCCATGACGTGGCTGTATTCCAATGGAAGCTTCGCAGAGCGCCACCTGGCGCAATCTTGGAGTCGGTTAATTCGTATCAAAATTAGTTTTTCTTGACTTTTGTGCCGGCGGCCCAAAAAGAGTAGTCTAGTCTACTGTTCCTGGGCTGCCGGCACAATATAGACAACATATAAATATTAAAATAAATGTAGACATTTCGTTTTCGTACCCCTTTAGAAGAACTATTTGACGATTATCACCTAGAATAATCCTAGGAACACCGCTTTCCGGCCTAGACATTCCTACAAAAGTTTTACAAAGTCGGTTTCAATATTTGCAGTACGAAGAAGACATTGTGTTTATTTCAGAGATCAGGACAGTAGTGGAGGAGGGAATATCTTAGGTCATGCTTTTCGGTGCCTAAAATATGAATGCCAACACCCTGAGCAATTCGAGGCGTTATGTAACTCGGAATTTATCTGCGCAGGTTGCATTGTTTTGAAAGCATAGGGTGGCGATCAATGATCAGTTTGTTCTTATCGGTTATCAGACTACCGTTGAATTTATATATTATGTTGCATTTGTATGCTTTTTTAATTTAAAGATTGACATTTTTTCAAACAGTCGGGCTTCTAAATCTCACTTTTATTATATATACAGTATATATAACTTCATAGTGCAGGCAAGTATTTTTCGCGGCCGTTTTGCTTGTAAAAATAACGTTGCAGGTGTTATGTAGCTTTATGCACGTAATTAGTTTAAGGGATATTATGTTTGTTTGTTTTTGCCTGCAGGCACTCACGTCTCCAACCGTGCAGTTTAGGACTGACCCACTTGAATTTAAAAACAAAAACATGGACTTCCAAATTATTACGCTGGCAGGTTGTTACGGCTCTGCAATATTCTGATCTGCCCGAGTGGCACAGGTTCGTTTTGAACTTCTCTAGAAAAATAAAACAGTGACATGATTTCAAGCGGCCTTTGTGTTTTTCTGGCCTATGGTTAAATCTCCACTGCCATCCCAAAATCACGTTACCTTTTATGCAATGGTCAGCAACCGAGCATCACAAATTTTTCAGTGATTTAATTCTGTAAGATTTCTAATTTCTTATTTCTCAAGATAACATTTCCCTCGCCCTTTCAGCCAATCAGAATGTCAGTGGGTACCCCTCCAATGCTCTTGGGGCCTTAGTGGTAAAAAGGACAGTATGACCATCCAGGTCTATAGCTCGCCCTATTAAAGACCATACAGTTTCAAAGCCAATTGATTGGTGTCTCAATTGCTTTGAAGCGCAGTTTCATAAAGGAGGTTTAGAGAGAGGAGGAGGCTGCTGTTAATTATGGTAGAAACGTTCTCTAATAATTGACTACTCCAAAGTAATCAATTGTAGGGAAATGTTAGTTACCACAATTGACAGCATTTAGGCTTTGTTTATATTCTTAATATTACGCTAATATTTAGAAATCATGGCATACATCAGACTTGTGAGGAGGACCCAATGAGATTAATTTGCCCGCAGTAAAGATGTGCTCATACAGTTAATGCACTATTGTTTCTTGATGCACCAATATTTCCTTTGCAACCGTCTCTAGCTTGGCTCGCGACTGTTAAAAAAATCGCAGTAGTTCTGCGTGTCTGTCTCGTATCTACATTCACTTTCAGGCACTTGCTCCTGAACTTGATCCGAACTCGGAGGCTACTCTCGACGCGGTGTTCTCCAGCTTGCCCGAGAACATCAGCGGCTCGCTCTTCGTCAAAGAGCCCCACGAGTTCAGGGAACGGTATCCGGGGTTTCTTCCTGGGTGGCGACGTCCTCACCGGGCATCGCGACCTCGAGACTCAACCGCCCATCTCGGGCCTATCTGTCCGGGACCACGAGGGAGTCATCATCTTCCAGAGTGTCCGCGAGCCTCCCCGCTCATCCTGAGCGTTCCTTGGAGAAGAGTTGTCTGGGCCGCAACGGGACCGATCACTACCGTGGCGCTCCAAGCCAGGTTCATTCAGGCGCGAAATCAGCATCACGAGTCTCGCAAAGGAAAAGAGATGGAAAATAGTGAAGCTCGAAATCCCTGTTTTGCTGGAGGGTTTTGAGCGTGGATCTTCGTAGGCTTCGGAGGCAAAGCGGGGCGAGGTGGTAAATGTCATTAGCTCGCTTTTTGCCGGACCGGTGAGAAGGGTGTGGGTCGACGTGGTGCCGTGGCTGGTTCACGGCCGCCCTGGACGAGACGGCTGGGGTGAATGTTGGAGGCTATAGTGCGAAATGAGATCTGTTCAAACGAACACTTCAACTCACTCCCCAAGGAAATGTATTTGTATTTTGCCAGGCGATTCAGTATGGTGTAGGAAGGCTCATTATTTTGTTACAGAGTGACGCATACTTTTAATAAAGCAAAAATACGCAACTGTTGGAAACCAAGAAACCGAAACACGAGCACGGAGTAATGGCACACGGCTTTTATGTCCACGAGAGAGAGGAGGAATAAATATAGGGAAAGAGAGAGTTTCCGGGAGTCACGTTTCTACTCGCAACCGCGTTTTTCTTTATTTTTTTTTCTTGGGGGGGGGGGGGGGGGGTAGTGACTGCTTCAACGTCAACGTACGAAATAATTTTAGATATAGTTTTGACGTCCATGACGAACCACTTCCTTAAGGCGTTAAAATATTTCCAAAGTCATTTCAACATCCCCCTTCAATGTATTTGTTTCTCCCTTATTTTGACATCTCAAACTTAGAACTCTGGAGCTTCGGAGTTCGGCAGGAAAGTAGATCAAAGTGGGAATCAGAAACAAATATTTCCACTTTCATGCGGCGTCGCGGATCAACGCGCCTTTTCCAACGAAAACAAATGTGCAGTCGACAGCAGGTTTTGTTAACTTTTTTATTGGTGTGAAATGCAAAGAATCTTCGCCAAGGTATAACACTAAACTATCATGCCGTACGTTACGTTTGCTTGATCGTGCCCGAGGTTGCAGAATGCGGCCCCGTTGCTTTTCGTTGATTTATTTCACGTTTTATATAGACAAGGAAGTTGAATGCCGTGCCACAAAATCGGCAGTTGATAGGAAAAATTTTTGCCATCTCGTACAACCGCGCTCTCCAGAACCTTTGTGCCGCCTCGTTAGCTCCTAGGTAAACCGCCGGCCTACGGATACCGCAGTTGGCGGGTTCGAAACCCGGTTGAGGTGCCCGCAGACGGACGAAAGCTTATTGCGGAAAAGGCGCCGTGTAACCGGCTTTCGGTTGCACGTCAAAAGATCACCAGGTGGTCTGAATTACTCCTCAGTCCTCCGCTGAGGCCTGTCGGACTAATACCTCCGAGATAACAAAGCCGTAGTGCTGACAGAGTATCTTCATCAGCAAAGGCTAACGGTGGGTACAGGTTGGACACGACGATTGCGTCAACGCTCGGCTCGAACTCGACTCGAAGCCGAGCGACGACTCAGCGCTCGTTGCCAGCCTGTGTCCAGCGTTGGCCTTCGCTGGTGACGCAATACATGTCAGCACTAGGGCCTTGTCTTCAACGCGGTGTTGGCCAGATGCCCTTCGTTGGTTTGGCTCGTAACCCTTCCCCTCAATTTACATTCGCCAGAACCTTTGTTCGATTGCGCCGGTCAAGAAACATAAAGGAGGCAACGTCCGCACTCACAACTTTTTTATTTAACATCCCGATCGTTTCGTAGTTAACCTGCTCGTTAAACAAGACCCGAAGATAAAATCTAAACTAAACAACGAACTCACGAAACCCGGTTAAAGAAAAACGGAAGCGCTTCTGTATTTGAAGAAAAACTCTTAAATAGTCGTCATTTGGCCTCCAGGATCACGAATATCGAGATTATGTTTCAATTTGGTGCACGGAGTCTGCAGAAAATAATTCTCAAAGTATACCGCTGAAGCCCCTTCTTCCCGGGGCGTGACGTCGTATTAAGAGCTTTCGGCATCCCTGCTCTCACGCATCTTCAGCGCTCGTCAAAGCTATGCACGCACACTCTCGCTATTTTCAAAAAGGTTAGAAAGAAACTTTAAGACTGGAGTCAGTGCGGGTGAATATACCTGTCAAAGTTGCAATTGCACGCGCTGCCCACACGAGCGACACAAGCTTGGCGGTCCAAAGATCCTAGTATGACGTCACTACTGGTCGAAGGTTTTTCGCGTTTAATACCCCATTAACACGGTCAACATAAAGGTACCTTTAACCTAGGTCTCTTTGCTATCGGTGACTCTGCAGCCCGTGCTCTTGGGTCGCGAGCACACGCCACGCGCGGAAGATCGTTAATTGATTGGCCGCAGAGAATAAAGGTCCCTTAGCATAAGGTACCTTTTAGGGTCGTGTGGATGGGGTATTACTCAGTTTAGTTATATCTTCGGGGAAACCGAACGTGACATTCAGAATCACGGGATAAAAATAGGCCAAAATTCACCTTTAACTCGTTTCTTTTTTTTTTTTTTTTCTGCTAGAAGTCTTTTAGCTTTTTTTAAAGCAGGCGGAAGCCAGATGAAAAGCGAGACTGCAACATACCTTACCAGAAGACGCGCTCGCACGGAATGGAGGCATAAAAAGCGTCCCAAATTTCGCAGTGACGTAGTGTACGCACTACATTTGTTACGCGCAGACAAGACAAAGGGATATCCAGCTCGGCTTTGCTACAGATTTAAAATTTTAAGTAAGGCGCGTGCCCAAACGACGTGCGAGAGCTCAGTGAGCATCGCCGCCGGGCAGTATCACATCCGAAAGCATCAGCTGTCGAACCAGTCCCACATGCACGCTAAATAAGACATTTTCGCATCCAACTAGGACCGAAAACTGCTCGAGCACGCAACACATGACTCCGTCAACACGTCAGCTGCTTCATCGACCTAGCAAGACGCAATTAGCTGTTGCTTGCGGCCGTCATCCGATCTGCTTTTGGAAAGGAACAGGCTCAGGCCGAAAAAAAGCTCACTTATTCCTTGATGTTGCACGTAGCGACTCATATAAATGCCAGGGGTCAGCGTGGCATATTTGTACGGACCCCTTTCGAGATACTTCCCTCTGTTGTCAGCTGTGGAATCCCTGCACAATGGCGGACTAAAACCGTGATGTCACGCACACTTTTATGCGTTTGGTTGGAGTAGAAGAAAAATACACCCACAAAAAATGGTGATAAGCGCAGTGACGTTGCACTTTCGACGCTGTTTGATTGATTCGTTGATTGACTCGCCATTGTGCAGTGGTTCCGGCCTTCTAATAACCGGCACGCGAATTTCGAAAGAGTCTGCGCGAGAAGGTAACCGGAAATCGCGGGCACGGTGATGCCTAATGAATCCTGTTCTTCACTCTACTGATAACGGCAGGCAGCAGGAACGTTATTTGCGAAGCGGTTAGAAAGTATCCAATTCTGACTCCACCGAACTGCGTCCTCGCTACACCAGCCACGTCGGTCGTGGATTTCCATCTTCAACTTTTTCAGGACTTACGGGTACTGATGACGATGAATACTTTATTGCGGCTGTTCCTTTTGAATTGGGCTGTTTCGAAAGAAGCTCATGTTGACCAGTGAGTAACGTAACTACGTTACCCGTTACTTAAAATAAGTAATTGACGCAAGTACGTTACCCGTTACTGCTTTCAAAATGTAACGAGTACGTTCCTACGTTACCAAAAGAAGTAATGTGTTACCGGTGACGGCGTTCCTTGTAACTCGTTACCGCCAACACTGCTCCAGAGGCACTCTGCGCCTGAGGCGGGCACAAACCATGTCAGGCCTTGTGAGGTTAGGCCTTGTGAGACAGGCCTTGTCAGGCCTTGTGAGACAGGCTTTGTGAGGTTAGGCTTGTGAGGCAAAACGCAAGGGTCAGCCGGACTGCGTCCGGCTTGAACCTTGGCGTTTTGCCATTGTTTGATGCGAGTGGCAGCGTGGGGATTCCAACACTCTTCTGAGAGTTGACGCTAAATCTTGCCAAGTTCCCAGCACAGCACCGCTTACTTCTACTCAATGAGTCGGAGTGTGCCTGGAAGCCGTCTCCGAATGTTGTGTGTGGAATACTATTCCGACCATGCATCCAAAATGGTCTATAAGTGGCAACAAACGACGTCATAGCAACTGGAGCTGTCGGATGTTGCAATCCTGGCGGTTGGTCGTAGAAGTTCCGGCAAAAAGCACGAGCGAACGTGAGTGTCGCTGTCACCACGGCGTCCCAACTTCTGTCTGCCGGCGCTTCCGTGGACTGTTAAACTGGAGTGCGACCTGCAGCAGAACAGACGTCTGGCACATTCACTACCGATGTTGCGACACCGCCAGGATCGCCTCCGGCGACAACATGACCCTTCCACGACGTCATCGGACGGAAATCGAAGGACCACTTTTTTCGAGGCGGCAAACACACCAGTCAGAAACGCGGTTGAGAGGAAGAGGAAGGAGGAGACTAAATAAAGTTGCTTCGAAAAGCAGCGATATGCTCTGAAGGTCGAACATCGAAAACAAACGCTTCGTCCCGCTTTGGTACAGCTGTCGCAATCCTCTCGTAATTCTAAAAACAAGCTGGGTATGATTAAGAGAGACCTTACCCGGCGGTATCGCAATCCGAGCCATTCTCCGCTACACGAGCCAAGTCGTGCCCTACGTCGACCAAAATATCGTCAACCTTGTACGCTGCGTCTTCTCCACCCAATCGCCGTCGGCCTCCGAGTGACCCTCAGCTCCTGTCATGTGATCCGCACCGGCGGACGCGCAGAGTTGGCACATCCAGGCCGGCGGCGTTCCACCCTTTACGAACTAAGCTTACAGTCTCGGCTGATGTGAAGCTTGAGCATCAATAAAGAGAGAAAACAAAAAAATCTTAGCATATAACTAGAGCGCAAGACACGGTCCTCCTGACAACCAAAGACAGCTCAATCCCTGGACTGTCGTGTACGTGCTCGTGGAGACCAACTACACATCGCTTGTCGTCGGTTTCGTGTTGTCAGCCTCCGAGCGTCGGTGAGTATGCAGCTTTCGTTAGCAGCTTCTCGGCGTCCTGGATAGAACAGTGGATATGCACTGTAATTAGATTTCAGGTGACAGCAAGTTAGCGATCTGTTTCGGTTTTCTCGCGATAACGCGGACATTCTGGATACATGAAATTTCGTGGCCACGTCCGATTCTTTCTGATGTAAGCCTGCGCGTGGTGCTTTATTTTGTTATTTCGTGACATTGAAATTACTTGAGCTATATACCATAAAAATTTATGATAACACGATTTCTGGGCTTCGAACTTTGTGACTTAGATGGTTCTTTCTCCTCCCCAAGCATTAAATGGTGCCTATCTTTTGTTCAAAGAAGGAGCTCGGTCAGGCACCAATCTAGATTCCGCCTCCGCAACTTTGTTTTACAATGGTGATCAGATATAAATTTACTTCGCTGGACAGAAGCGCCGAATGAACAGGGGACGAAGACGTAGACAAAGACGAAACTTTCAGAGCTAAAAAGAATGTTATGACGGAACGAGCTCCTGCTAGAAACAAAACTAGACTGGCGCGGTGATCCCTTACATTCATAATCTGCCTCACAATCTAAAAGACGTGGCTTCACACTTTCAAGTGTCGGCGGTGTTTTCTGTCCCAAGCGAGCCTTATAGTCTATGTTTAAAAATAAATAAAGGAAACCGAAGACGGCAAAGTGTGCCATAAGAAGAACTCGGAGCAGTTTGTAGATTGTGCAGTATCAGTCGGTATACATTCCCATGGCTTGTGGGAAAATCGTATGTCGGACAAACGAGGAAGATGCATAAACGAGATGGCAAGAGAACGTGCGCTGGTCATTAAAAAGTTCGCCGTCGGGAAACCTGGCAGGTGCATTGCGATGGTACCTATGCGACCCGGAAATGGCAAGAACACCAATTTTTGGAAGTCACGAAGATAAAACCGCCCGTGAAAATTTTACGATGCATTTCGCATTAGACAGCTAAGATAAGAGCACGTGTATTAGTGCGCCGTCACTGCACCTGACAGATAAGGAGTTTTTTTTTTTTTACTAAACGAGCCGCCAGATAGGCGGTACAAATGGTATGTTAATAAAACGATCTACACCAACTTGAAATAACACAAATTACAATTTAATCAGACGATAATGTCTCCCATACGGGAAACATTATCAGTGAGGCCAAGAGGGCACTAATGAGAGAAGCACCAACCAAAAATGCGATTTAAGGAGGTCGCACACTCTTCGGGAAGGAGGCCGTGGTTGGAGTTACAAGTCAATGATATCCATAGAATTCATTACGTCATCCTCGTCAAAGACGCGACCTTGAACGTGGCCCACAAACTCCTGAGAATTACGTACTGTCAAATAATTTGTTCCCGTTGCTGGAGTGATGAGTTCAAATAAATATTTTGACAGGCTCTCGCCAATGAATGAAACAATCGGGTGCGATGGGCACTCGGGTTTGTGAACTCACGGAAGACCAGCCACGCTCGAGGTAACGTCCTCGACGAGGATAACGTAATGGTTTATTTGGATGTTGTGTCATTGTTTACAAATGTCCTCACTACAGCGGACTGTGCACCCAGTAAGGTTTTCTAGGCGTTACGTGGACCACACTTTCCTAATTTTAAACAAAGAACCATGTTAATGGCTTTCATTTAACTTTGAACAGCGTTGAACCTGTCAATCCAATTCACACGCGAGGAAGAACAGAACAGCACACTGCCTTTCCTATGCCGTAACAGCACCGAACACGCATAAACAACTGTGTACCGTAAAGCTTGCGACAGAGGTAACTTGTTAAACTTCAACTCACATCATCCGGTTGAGCACAAAAGAGCCGTCGTAAAAGCCCTGCTACATCGATCCGAACACATTTCTTCTAATCCGGAACTACGAGTATCTGAAGATACAGTCATGGTCGATTCGCTGGTGAAGCGGGATTATCCTAGACGTTTTATCGAAAACACGCGTAAGCAGGTGACACAAGGGAGACATCAAAATAAAAATCGCTAATAGAGCAGGGCAAGTAACATTTCCAGTATATGAAAGGCATTTCTGAGTCTATTCGCAGGGCCCTCGCCTCTTTAAACATCCGAACAGCTTTCAAAACTCCATCCTAAACTATGTAACCTCGTTTCCAAGCCAAAGAGAGAAGGAAAAAAAATCAGCAGAACCTATCCTTTGGGGATGATTATCTACGTTAATGCGAATAGCATCAAACGGTGCGGAGTTATGCGCGTTCGTCAGGTGGCCGGCACACTCTAGATACGCCAGCCCACTCTTGAGGCGATTCTAAATTTGTTGACACTTTCACAGCCCTGCGCACGATCTCCGCAGCCCAGCACGTGCGTTTGTGTCACTTAGGAAGGCGAGCAAAGCACGCGCCATACGCACAAACACTCAAAATGGTACCGACCAGACTTTCTGGCGTCTCAGCTAGTCTCAACCAACGGTAGTTTAAACGGTTGTTTATATCTTTGCCATAGACGACGCTGACAGCGCTGTCACAGCTGCCGGTGCGCGCGTGTTCCATGCACGAGGGTCATTCCGCTCTCGTGAGGCTGAGCACGGCTGCTACATCACCCTCTCCCGAGCGCGGGAGAGGGTGAGCTAGCGGCCGTGCTCAGCCTCAACGAGAGCGGAATGAGCCCTCGTGCATGGAACGCGGCGCACCGGTACTGTGACAGCGCTGTAAAGCGCGTCCTATGGTAAAGATATAAACAACCGTTTAGAGTGCGTTGAATGACTGCCTTCATAGCTCTGTGGTTAGCGCGTCTGCCTGCTGATCAAAGGGTCAACGGTTCGAATCCCAGCCGGCGCCGGTCTTTTTTATTTATTTATCGACCCGCGGCGTAAGAGGTTAGATAGCCAGATAGATAGATACATAGATAGACGAAACAGTGTGTATGGTCATCCAAAGAATGCTATTCGCATTAGAACCAGAGTTCCAGTCTAGTGTTGTGTATTAAATGGAACTGTCCAGATTGTGACGCGATCAACATATTGGGCAGACGGTGCTGCATAACGTTGCACCTGTGAGTTGAAAGAAAACAAGTGTGACGTGGCAGAAAGTCTACGGCAGGGCGCCCTAGGGCAAAGATCTGAGCAGGTTGACCATTGTTGGACAATGGGTCACAGTTCTTGAGTCTCGAGAACTGCGTCGACCTTGGCGCGCGAACACAAGGTGAGGTCCACGAAGCTACATGGAATCATGGGTCATCCGGAGTGATAAATTGGCTTCTAACTCCAACCGCGGCCCCTTCCCGAACTGTAGTGCGAACCTCTCCAAATAGGATTTCTGGTTCGCGGTTCTCTCATTGCTGCCTCTTGGCATCACTGATGATGTCTCCCGTATGGGAGACAAAACGTCCGATTAAATTGTTATTTGTGTTATGTCAAGTCGGGGTAGTTTGTTTTATCATGATGAATCCCGGCTTCTGGAACATTTTTGCATTAATAGTATGTTGATTTCAATAGACGTTCGCTTGTGAGTGCGCTTCGTCTCTGCCTACTTGTTCATCCCTTTGATTCGGCACTTCCGTCCAGTGATGTACCAACTAGACCATCTTTCTATCTTAATAAATTTACTTCGAAATTTATCGACTCGGGATAGCCAAGGTTGCGAATATAAACCGACTTAGCATGAGATGCGACACAAAAAATGTTCCTTCATAATTTTAGAATTACAAATTGCGATATATTAGAAGCGACTATAGTTTGCAGAACGATGTCTTCTAGAAAACATTTAAACAAATCGAAATGTGTCACTTTTGTGAAAAAAGTGCACCTTTACAAAAACAAAATGTAATAGAAAAGAAGGTTTTTTTGAAGTCACAATTGTAACCATAAAAGCAGCCATATTGTATTAGCGTACGTCTGTATATAAAAACGACGGACTTAATATTACATGTAATGATGCTAAAGCTCCTTTCTTTTTCAGAATCCAGGAGAGAAAAGAAACATGGTATTCGACAAGGTCGCCCTCCTCTGCCTCGTTCTAGGTAGCGCCACGGCGCGCATTCGTCACGATGAAACAGGTAGGACCACATTTGTTTTTAGTAATACAGCTTATTTTTACGTCAATAAAATAGCTGTCCCAAACTCTTGGGCCCTTTTTCATTCCCAATGCGGTGGCGGTAGAGAAGCTGAGGCATAAATGCAACCTGCGCAAGAAGTACAGTAACCTTTCGCGTCACTCTAGGACATAAAAAACTCACTAAAAAAACTCGTCCCGTCTGCAGAGTTCAACAGCGATATACTCAAATCTTGGCAGCGTGACACCATGGTGTCATATCCAGGAGTCTCGTGACGTCACGTAACCTGTCACAATGACGCGTGACGCAACCTTAGCTGCATCACGTGAAACCACGACCTGACACCGTGACAGTCACGTGAGCCGGCATGGTCTGACGTGTGTCACGTGATCAGGTAACCAGGTGACCTACCGGCCAATCTCATCTGGAAGACAGGGTCTGAGCATGACGTCATCGTCAGTGGATCCCCAAGCGGGAAACACACTGAAGCTCGACGAGGGACGCTGCAAAGCGCCAGACGCGTCCGTCTATGTGTCACCGTCCGTAGAGTTATTATAATGTGCTCTAGAGATTCAACTGGCGCTAGCGTCTATGCGACTTCTGGGATGCAAATTGAAGCAGACAGCAAACAGTCTACCTTTGGTGGTGCTCCTGTGCCTTCCTAGGAGAAAAGGCGCCAGCATTTTCTCTCTTCGCCGGAAAATAACATAGGGAACATTTGTTGCTTGGGTCGTAACGAATAGCAGGTAACTTTATTAAGATTCGAAAAGTGTAATTGCTTTAGTTACAGCATTTTTATTTACCACTGAACGATGTTAAACTTCGCTATATTTCAGGCCCAAACATCCGTTCCATAGGAGGTATGTAAGAACGAGCGACGATCCCAAGCGAAATAATTGAAAAAACTCTAGAGTGTGTTCAAGGTTTGCGAGAATTCCGATGGCGCTTATACAGGGTGTTTCACGAAAGGTGGACAAATTCGATATTGCAAAAACTACGCGTCGCAACAAAAAAAGATTTGTGTCTTTTTGGTCCTGGGTCAGGGCCTTATTTAGGAAAATTATTAAAGTCCGGGATAATTAGATTGTTAATTATTTTTGCGTAATTAACTTTTAACATAGTGTTTAAGGGCATAGTTTCAATTAGAAAATTGCTCGGCGTCATCGAAAACCACTAAATCAACAAATTGCAGAACCATAGAAGGCACGCGAAGCATTTTACGGCTTTCTGAAAACACCGCACAAATTCGACGGGTTTTTAAGTTTCGGTTTGTTATCGGAGCGCATCTCAGTCCCGGCGGCACCGCGCCCTCGTTGAGAGATAGTGCAACCAGCCTCTGCTGCGTCGCGCGATGACAGCGCAACAGGCGTTGGATGCACTATCTCTCCACGGGGCGCGGTGCCACCGGGGCCCGAGATGCGCTCCGATAGCAAGCCGAAACTTTAACCTAACATTTATAATGTAAGGTTGCATTGTTGCACATCATTTTTGTAAAGTATGCGATTTTGTTTTATGTTTGTGCGTTTTTTCAAGACGTATGATTTGTTTTAACCTTAATATTTTTGTGCAAGTTTATTTTGTTTTTGTATTTTGTATTTTTGCTTACTGGGGAGCAGTGGAGGAGTCCGATGCTTGTCGTACCGTACACTACAAAGCTTTTTCCTTGGGTCCCCGTCATGGTCGATGTAAATAAAGATATTAATTATATTATTATTAGGAGCAAAAAGTCTCGCTATCAATTCATATGTCCAAGCTACCTTTAATACTCTGCATATCACTCGGAATATTACATAAATTAAGATATTGATTACCAACATGGCTCAAATACCAATTATACTACGCACTCGTTCACTCTCATTTACATTACTGCTCATTAATTTGGGGAACGACAACAAAAAGCAACCTTGAAAAGCTACTAGCGCTCCAGAAAAAAAAGCCATTTGATCCATCCAGTGTCTTGGTTCTGATGATCACGCATATGCTTCTTTTAAGAAACATCGCTTGATTACTGTACAGCAGTTAATACTCTTGAACCTCACACAATTTATCTTTCCTTATCTGAAAACTGAAACAGATTTATTTTAGACCTAATTTCCGCTAAAAAATACGCACTATAACTTAAAATCTGTGGAACATGCTAGAAGGGGAATACGTACGAGCTATCTTGAACAAACATTTACACTGCAAAGTTCCCAACTTCTATACATGCATCATCTGATTCTCGATATGGCTGAAAGAGTAAAGATGCAATCAAAAATAGAATAAATGTTAATGGTTTCTAGCATAAATAACAAAAAGCACAAGAAGTCTATAGGCAATGTCGTTTTTGTTTCTTCTTAACTGACTTGTGTGTGCTTTGTATTTGTTGTGCCGCTCTGTAGCCCGTAGCGGGCACGGAGCCTTGGTAAGGTGCAATTATGCACCTCTTTGTACTTGCCACCCCACTTCAAGACAAATTAAATGAAATGAAGTACTTTGCAGCGGAACTTCATGTTTTTCTTTTTCAATGTCATTGCAGACAAATGCCCACCACTGGACCCCAACTGGGAGGACAAGCTGGACCAGCTTTTCTCGGCGCTTCCGGCGGACTTCCCTGACGCGATTCCAACGGGAATTTTCCAGGACCACGACACGGACCCCGGGTTCACGTTGGGGAACTCCAGCTTCAGCGGTCTGGAGGGTCTCAAGCCAGATCGGCCGTACGAGACGTTCTGCAGGGACAGCGAGAGGGTCATCCAGTTCAGCCTCCGCGCGACGGAGTTCCTCCAGCTGTCCATTCCATGGACCATGTGCTCTGGACTTAACGGGTCCGTACGCACCGTGGCTCCCTTGTCCAGGATCGAGGGACAGATCCTTGTGACCAAGACGGAAGGCGCGAGCAAGTGGGTGCTCGATAGCCTGGAAATGGTGCGGCTGGAACGGCAATACATCACGGTGGACGGCATGGGGCCGGGAGTGAAGACTGTGATGCGTTGGGTCGATGCCCTGATGGGTGGGATGATTAGGGTGCTTTGGGTGAACATGTCGCCGATCGTGATTTCGCACGTTCTGGTCGACACAGCAAGGCAGGTAGGCATCCCTCTGGAATCGACGTTAAAAAAGCTTACACTATGACTCCTAAAAGTGGTTTAGCGGTGGAAAAACAAAAACAAATATTGGCAGTCGTTTCTCGAAGTCTCCCTTTCCCTTTAAGACTTTAATCGTCACCTGAAAAAGACACTCCGAATGTGGTCTTGACCGTTTTCGCTAAAACTGAAACAGGCTTGCGGCTGGTAATTGTTTTGTGTACTGATCACACTAAGCAAAGGCTTCATCTTGAAGTGTTCTTATTGCTGTGCCATGTTGAAACATTTCTTTTTCTAAATAAAAGGCCACGATGCTTCTCGATGTCTATTGTTTGAATGTCTCCTTCAAGTTAGAAACCGTACACTTTGGAAACATAACAAAATTCAGCCAAAACGTGTATATTTGAACATAAGGGGCACGGGAAGGAGGGAGTGATCTCGTGGCCGACAAAGGCGACCCCGCGGACGCCATTCTTTCGGCGTGTGGTAAACAACACCTCGGCAAATTGATCATGAACCAAGTTCGAACCTAGAATTGTCTCCGCTTGAGCAAAAGGTATCCAGTGTTTAACCACTCGATCAAAAGCAAAAAACACGCTTAGCGGCACTAACACCAAAGCCGGGGTCACTCTGCTTATACATAAGACAAAAGACAGCCTGCAAACAGATTCGAACGCAAGTCACCACGATATATATATCGTGGTGACTTGCGAATCTGTTTGCAGGTTGACATAGATATATATGTCAATCGATATGTCTAAATATACAGGGTGTTTCACGAAAGGTGGACAAATTCGATATTGCGAAAACTACGCGTCGCTGCAAAAACGTTTTGTGTCTTTTTGGTCCTGGGCCAGGGGCCTATTTAGGAAAATTACTAAAGTCCGAGATGATTAAATTGGTAATTATTTTTGTGTAATTAACTTTTTTAATATTGTGTTTAATGGCACAGTTTCAATTAGAAAATTGCTCAGCGTCATCGAAAAACACTAAATCAACAAATTGCAGAACGATAGAAGGCACGCGAAGCATTTTACGGCTTTTGAAAAACCGTACAAATTCGACGGGTTTTTAAGCTTTCGGTTTGCTATCGGAGCGCATCTCCGCCCCGGCAGCAGCGCGCCCCGTGGAGTGATAGTCCATCCAACCTCTGCTGCGCTGTCATCGCGCGACGCAGCAGAGGCTGGTTGCACTATCTCTCCACGGGGCGCGGTGCCGCCGGGGCTGAGATGCGCTCCGATAACAAACCGAGACCTAAAACCCGTCGAATTTGTACGGTTTTTCAGAAAGCCGTAAAATGCTTCGCGTGCTTTCTATCGTTGTGCAATTTGTTGATTTAGTGTTTTTTGACGATGCTGAGCATTTTCTAAGTAAAACCACGCCCTTAAGCTCAATATTTAAAAAATTAATTACGCAAAAATAAATAACAACCTAATTATCTCGGATTTTCATAGTTTCTCTAAAAGGCCCCTGGCCCAGGACCAAAATGACAGAAGCCTTTTTTTTGGTGCGACGCGTAGTTTTTGCAATATCGAATCTTGTCCACCTTTTACGTTAAACACCCGTCCTGTATATATATATATATATATGCCTAATCTTCACTCTGTCCTGTTATATATATATATATATATATATATATATATATATATATATATTCGCGAAGATTCAGGTCCTCGCGAAAATTTAATCCTTTAGAGTATATATATATACTGTATAGCCTCACCCCTCAACCACTGCAAACTCACACTTGCTGCTAAGTGCGGGTGAGAAAAGGAAGTGCCCCACTGAAGGGCGGTACTCTCTTTCATCTGAATGCATTATCACATCTGGGCTCGTTTGTACTTTGTTTTTATGAAGAATTGAGGCCACGGGTCAAGGCTCTGTAATACGATTTGTTTACGCCTCAATGAAAGTCGGCCATGCTGGATAATATTCTCGGGTATAAAAGGAGCGTTTCGGAAATCATGCTCTCGCATATACGTGAGTAGTTTGGACAAGACTTTGCCGAATCGCTTATAGGTAAGGAACTACGAATATGTTAATAGGCACATACCCGTAGAGTGGTATTAGGGGATATTGGTGACTGGACGATTTCATCCAGCCTGGCTTATGACTATTTATTTGTAAAGGGTATCGGTTGCGAGTACCTCGTAAAGAGTGAGTGTCCAGAAGAATCACACCGGTGGGAAAAAGATGCGACCGTCATGCCCCTAGTGGCTAGATTGAGAACTACACCGATGGGGACAGCAAAAAACGGTCGATGATTTGTTCGTGTTTTGACGCAGCGCTCGCCCCACGCAGCCAAACGCTGTGTCAGCGTTCGCATTCAGTCAGTGAAGCCGAATGCGGGCGCAGCACGCGTGTTTTTTTCACGATATTTTTCTCGACTGAACGCGGGGAAAACATTGGGAACGAGTCGTGACCAATCTTCGCCTCGCGCGCAATCGACAACTATGAAGTAAAAACCCAGAGCACAGGAATTGTTTTGGTAAACACGGAACTCTGGAGAATATAAGCTGGACACTGCGCCCCCTATAATTTGATCATCTCGCCAACACACCCACCTGGAGGTATTTGTTTCTGGATATATTCAATATCACAGAGCACTACAAAAAACCTTAGCTTTTTTTCTTGGCACGCAGCATAGGTGCTAAGTCACTACTCAATTCACGCTCACTGAGGCCGTTTCGGATTGGACTATTATTTATTGATATCTTCAGTTGTCCCTGATAAAGGCCAGCGTCGATGGGTGTATTTGGTCTATAACATGAAATTGTTGTGCCTTTCTTTTTGTTTACTCGAACCGAAAAAAAAAGTTATCGGAATAATTTGTTTTGTTTCCTGTGCTAGTTTTTTTTTTTTGAGTGTTTTGATTTATCTATTTTAGGTGCACTGCACGTGTGGACAAGATGGGATTCCTACAAGTCGCAGTCATGGGCGGGATTCTAGGCTTCTGTGGAGCAGGGACCATTCCACCCAATGGGAGAGAGTACAATTTTCTTCTAAAGGAAGGCCTGATTAGAAGTACTTCAACATATTGCAATATACATGTATACTATCTTGACATAAGGTCCGTGGAAGAATAACTTAATCCTAGAAGTTTGGAAACTATCAAGACAGAGATCAGTTTCAAAAAATAATTTATGAGCGCGCCACGCCAAAAAAAAGAAAAAAAATCTCGAATACCTGTTACCGTAGAACGTAGAACATTTATTTATTTTTATGTTAAGGTTTAAGGTGAAAGCACTCGCACCTCAAAATAACGAAATCATTTATCGGGTCGATATGCCCCCTTGATCTCATTCATTTATTTGGAAGCATTTTACAATTTGTTTGTCTCATCAGCCCCTCATGGTATTTTTAAAAGTAAAACTTCCTTTATGTTTCATTTATGGTGCTCAAATTGTTTGTTCACGAAAAAAGGCGCACTGATTTTTATTTACGCTATGCTGAAGACTTATCTTCGTTTGGAGAAAAATAACGCATCGCTTATCCGCGAACTTTCCACAACCTGGCTAATGTTTCCTAGCAGCCGGAGCACGGAAATCTTGTTTTCTAGGGAGAATATATTTCACAGTCAGTCTAAGAGGAATCTCACTAAATATCAGCCTTGCATAGTCACCCGCATCTTTTTAACACTCAAGCAGTCCTATCAGATTCTCATCCACTTAGCATGGCAGCTGAGATAAATTCATTTCATTTTTCTTTTTCATTTATTAGCCATTTTGGTTTGGGGTGGCAGGGACAAAAGGGGAAAACATCTCACCTGACCAGGGTCCCAAATGACCCCAGTTAGCTGATACGAAAGGCAATGCCCACTTAATAAATATAAGTCCCTTATATCACGCTAAAACAAAGACAAAGAAGAGAAAAGGAACCCGAAATAGATGCGTAACATATTACACCACTATGTGCTATCTAGAAGTTTATAAACGATTATACATGTGGCCAATTAGGGTGTTAAAAAAGAGCATCAACAGTAAACACACAAAAAAGTGATGTACTGCAAACCTTGTCTCATTTTAACACAGGCCTTGTTCGTTTTTTTTTTTTGTTCTTTTTTGTAGCGGTTTGCCCGACGTTAGAAGAAGACTGGGAAGCGACCCTGGACTCACTGTTCCGCAGCCTTCCGGAGGAGTATATCGGAGCCAGGCTCCTGGAGAAGAAACCGTCCGAATTGGTTCAAATCCTGCCTGGGCTCTCGTTGGGCAATATGACGCTGACCGGCCTGAACAAGCTTCAGCCCGACCGTCCCTACCAGACCTTCTGCAAGGCCGGTCAGAGGATCATCTTGTTCAGCGTCACCGCCATATCTCCGCTTCGCCTCTCCATTCCATGGGTCTCGTGCGCGGGAACGAACGGAACCGTCGGATCCGTGGCCAAGATGGTCCGACTCGAGGGCCAGATTAAGATAGACAAGGCGTTTGAACCCAGTCCGGTGTGGTGGATGTCCAACCTCACTCCCGTCGTGCTGGAAGAGCTGAGCGTGGAGCTGGGAGGTCCCGAGGCGGCGGCAAAGCGGTGGCCGCGGTGATGGACCACCTGTTGGCCGGCTCCGGAGGAAATTCTGGGTGAACTTCACGGGCTTCATTAGGTACGCCATCGTGGATACGGCCAAGCGGCAAAACGTCACTTTCGACGGAATTCCCCCTCATTAGGCGTGTGGCTTATGTCGCATTTGATCTGATTTGATTCAACGGGTTTATTTGCACGAGGTAGTGAGTACATGATACTGGAGAGGTGTGGAAAATAAAAAGCTGTCACGGGGTCAGTTTGACGAAGCCGCAGGCTCCCCGCATTGACATTTGTGCAGTTCAAGCAATGGAAGCAAATCTAGAACAAAAAGTGAGCGCAAGTGCGCTGGTGTAAGTTCAGAATTGCAGAATTACTCGAGACTGCGGTGGTAACAGAAAAACGATATGAAGAAGAAAAGAAGTCTCAACATCTAGATGCAGTTCTATTTCCAGCGTTAGAATCTAAACTTAGAAATATCCTTAGCAAGAATGCAAAAACATCGATATAAATTAAATTTCCAGAATGAACGAAAAAAAAAAAAGATAGACAAACCTATTGACATCACGGGCGGCGGAGAAAAGCTCACCAGAGAAAGCTCACCGGTGAAAAGCTCACCGGAGAAAAGCTACCGCAAAACCGGCAGATGCGGAGAAAAGCTCACCGGCCTTTGAGCGGATGCGGAGAAAAGCTCACCCATTTTTTTTTATTTGTCTTAGCTCAACGGATTGTGCGTCACACGTGGCAATTTAACACAATTAGAATTCGTCAATTAAAAAAATAATTGTCCTCTTTTTTGTAATATTCTTGAAGTTCATTGGGCATATTTACTAATTCTTCAGAAATTAGTAATCACCCATTTTGTATATTAATGACGCCGCAAGTATAAAATCAGAACATCGGACACCCGTAAAAAGTCTTCATTATTTATTCTTTCTTTCTTGAGTCCAGGAACAGCCGAAGCCTGAATGCTGAGTACAACAAATACACTGTACAAAAAGGAAACACCAAAATTTGTTAGGGAGTTGTAGTAGATCAGTCTTTCTCCTCCGCTAGGGTATCTGTGAAGAAAACACCGCAGCTGCGGCATGCGCGCCGCCAGCCTTGTCTGCATAGTTCAGTGGTCTTGTTGCGGATCACGGAGCGCTATGCGGGTGCTTAGCGGGCTGCGGAAACGGTCTACTTAAACTCCCTGTATTGACAGCCTGACAGTGCGCCGTCGGTAGGTCTGTCAGATAAAGAGGTTTATTTTTTGCTAGCTAATATGAATAGCGGTGTGTGAACCGTTTCAGCTCCGAAGTATGATGTGGTGCCTGATAGATGAGTAGGTGTTTTCTGATGTAATCAGTGTCGGCTACGCTGTTTTCTTTCTGTTCTTTTCACTAATAAAACTTCAGTTGCGAGAACAGCTTTGTCTTGTCGTGTTTGTTGTCTTCACTCCGTCTTCGTCGTTTGAACGGTTTTCATCATGTATAACGTTTACCAACTCGCCCAATTCGCTACCTTATAGAAGACTAGTTTTTAAATAGTCACAAGTAACAGCGGTGACCAATGTGCAGCTCTGAAGGTCATGGCTGGCTCTGCCGTAGAAGGGCACTATCACACAAAGGCAACGTGTGGAAACATCAGCACGAACGGCTAGAAAACGTGCATGCATCCATGGAAGAAAGAAACCTCGATATCCTACTGCCCGTTCTATCTTATTTTCAAAGGTTAACAAAATATTCAAAGAGAATTTCAGGCACAGCGTGGTTGCTCATGCACTTTCGGATTTTCGGCATTTGCAGTTTTGCTTTTTATGCTTTAGACAGACATTGTTACGTTTTCGAACTTTTTTCCCGTTCCTTAGGCAGTCAAAGAAGTTGGAAAGGACGAAACGGTGTAAAAGACAAAAACAGATAAACACGAAGAGCTTATCTTGCCCGGGAAAAGAAGAAAAACACAATGGAAGGTGACGGAGAGCCTACTCGGCGGTTGTCTTATTTGATCTTTGTCTTTTGGAGAAAAAAGACGACGAAGTGTTTCAACGTTGAAGCGGCCTTTCAGCGTTCTCTGGTATTTTTTGTCTAAATAATTGTTCAGAAGCCACAACTGCGGGCTCCGAGGTCACTATCCACCGATCTTGGACCCGGCATGCCCTCCGGAGTTGGAGACCAACCGCCCCCGGCCCCTGTGAACAGTACGACCGAACTAGTTGCAATGTTCCAGGCAGAGGCAACCAACCCACCATCCACATCGATGGAAGGCGAGTTCACGAACGAGGACGGATCGTTAACACCTGCCGCTAAAATGACTCTCGACTCCTTAACCCCTGGGCAGCACGCACCGGACTTCTCAGATGCCGATAGTATGACAACTGACGATGAGGGCTTCAGCACCGTGATTTCCAGGAAAGCAAAGAAGCGATTTCGAAAAGCCAAATCCGCATCCTCGACCAGTAGCACAATCGTGTCCATCGACGCTCCACCATCGACTCTTACGGTCATCTTCACACCTGTGGACCAGACAAAAGTCATCACGAACCTGAATGAGATAAAGCTAACAGAGCTACTTGAGTCGAAAGCACCAGCCGGCATCATTCGTATTCGCCCAAATCACCGACTTAACCTGATATCCGTTGACACCCGCAACGCTGAAAGCTGCGCATCTCTGCTGAAAATGAGTTTCCTGCTGGGAACTGCAGTCAGGGCTTTTGAACCTCGCTCACAGACTCAGGCAACTGGAGTCATTAAGGGGGTCGATACCGGAATCGATATCGCCGAAATACGAGAACACCTGAAGACAGACAACGACACACCTATTGCCTCTGCTCACCGGCTTGGAACATCAACCACAGTTGTGATAACCTTCACGTGTGCAAGCCTTCCTGAACATGTTCTACTGGGTCTGGTACGACACAGAGTGGAACCATTTGTGGAAAAGCCTATTCAATGTCATCTTTGTTTGCGTTTCGGACATATCCAGGCTATGTGCAAGAACTCACCGACATGCTCGCGCTGCTCTGGACCGCACCAGCGCACTGACTGCACCGATGGAACAACTGTCCGATGCTGTAACTGTGGTAAGCAACATGAGGCAACTTCACATCAATGTGCAAAGTGGAAAAAAGAACTGGAAGTACGTCGCCTTCGCCAAGTCACGAAAATGGACTATAAGACTGCTCGAAGCACTGTCTCGGACACCTTTGAGTCACAAAGGGCGGGCGAAACTGTGTATCAACAGAACAGGAGAACCCCACAGTCTATGCATAATCGACCTGTAAACACGAACAACGCAAATACCGCTCAGGCAAATGGTGCAACTTTCTCTGTGTTGGGCAAGATGCCAGCCCAACATGAAAGCTTGACCCAAGTACGGGCTTTTCGAGATGCAGCCCACAACGTGACGGAGGTCCCTCAGGGTAGCAATGAGCACCCAGACACAAATGAAAGAGGCAAACAAGGAATGTCCTACAGAAACGCATTAACAGGAGAATTCTCGAACAACCAAACAGCACCCACGAAGGAGCCAGCTCGGTCATCACTGACATCCTTAGGTATCTGGTCCACCATCATCCTGATTGCGGAGAAATACCTACGAGAATTCCTCGCGCAATGTACGTCTCCAGTGGCAGGCTTTGTTCTGCAGATATTGGACTATATTATGCCTCTCTTAACTAACCTATCCAGATAAACAACAACCTCAATGCGCGAATATGGGCAGCACATCAATAGAAAATCTTATTAAGGACTCAACGATCTTCCAATGGAATGCCAGAGGACTTCAAACACATATGTCAGATTTTCGACAATTTACGTACCAACATAAGTTCCCCATCATTGTGATATGTGAACCACGACTTCCGGAAAATTTCAGGCTATCAGGATACGACACATTTAAATCCCTCCGATCCAATGGGCCCAGCCGCGTCATGCTTGCTATTCGGAAGGACCTTACTTACATCAATCATTACGTCCCAGATCATGCAAGCAATGAATATGCGTGTGCAACAGTAAAAAATGGTCCGCACATCATTTCTGTGATAGCGGCATACATATCGCCCCGTGCAAAATTCGACGAAGTCCAGTTTGAGGGTGTACTAAAGACGTGCACTTCACCTTACGTCATATCAGGAGATTTTAACGCTCACCACCCACTGTGGGGCGGCAGCCATATTAATCATCGAGGTGAAAAACTTGCCGAGTGCCTGAACCTACACCATCTAAACGTTCTTAATGATGGCTGCCCAACGTACCTACGTGGCACTACGTATAGCAGTTGCCTCGACCTTACTTTCGTTTCTCGTGAACTGCTTCCTTACACTACCTGGTTCTCAGATATTGAAACCCGCGGAAGTGATCATATTCCAACCTATACCATCATAAAAAATTTTCAAGACGAAACGTTCGCCACCTTATTCATCGCACAAACTGGCAGGACTATCAAGCGTCGATGGAGGACTTCTGTACGTCTTCTGCCAGTTTGCATGAATTCGGCACTGCCATTGTCGCTGCAACAAAAGCTGCGACGAGGAGCTACAGCGTTCCCACAACCCGAACTGCCATCGACGGGGAATATGAGCATCTGCGAGCTGTCCGTCGCCGTGCGGAAAGGCGATACAGGAGGACCAAAGACAGGAAGGATCTCCGTGAATCTCGCAGAACACAGAAAAAGATAAGTCGACGCTTCCAAAAACTTGGAACTGCCAAATGGAGAACGAAGTGCTCAAAATTTGATCCCAGAAAACCACTTACGGGGATTTGGCGAATAGCACGAGGTCAACAAGCAGTCCAACAACGATATCCTTTCCGCGTCTTATCTCTGCACCTGAATGTATCTGAAATCGATGCTGCCGAAGCTTTCTGCCGCTACCTAACCCAAAATCAAGCGGCCTCTAACATAACTAATGCTTCTCGACAAGGGCGTGTACCATCATCATCCGACGAGAGAATGAACCTGCCCTTTACGCAGGAAGAGCTCCGAGCAGCCCTGGCAACGGCAAAGCGGGCTTCGACCCCAGGACCTGATGAAATCACGTATAGTGCACTTGGCAATCTTGGCTCTCGAAGCCGAAAGCAACTCCTTGATTTTTTCAATCTTTCGTGGGAGACGGGTCAGATACCCTCAACATGGAAGACAACACGTATCGTACCCATTCTCAAACCTGGAAAGTCACCATACGATATTGCGTCTTACAGGCCAATAGCACTATCTAGTTGCATGGGGAAAATAATGGAAAGAATGTTGAACTCTCGCCTAGAATGGTACCTAGAGAATAACAATTATTATCCAGAAATAATGTCTGGTTTCCGACGCGGTCGAAGTTCTATAGATGGTGTTATCGATCTGGTATCATTTGTAGAGCAACAGAGGACACGGCGACGTCTCACAACAGCTGTATTTCTTGACATCAAAGGCGCATATGACAACGTGACACATGAGGCCGTCCTGTACGCCTTAGAAGATCTTGGTATTGGTGGGCGCATGTACTCCTGGTTGAAGTGTTACTTGACGGGGAGAAATATTTACATATCTACCTGCGATGGAAACACTACATCACATATCATAACAAGAGGGGTACCGCAGGGCGGTGTACTAAGCCCAATTTTATTCAATACAGTCTTGATTAATCTTGCTGAAGAACTGCCTTCTACAGTACAGGTATCACTGTACGCTGACGATATCTGTATCTGGGCGTCTGGTGTAACACGACCTCAGATACGGGCAAGACTCCAAAGTGCTCTGAAGACAATACATCAATATCTAGGAAAGCGTGGACTCGAGATCTCCGTCTCAAAGTCCGCTGCTATGACATTCTCTCGCAAGCATATGGAGCGATATCCCGTTGTCATCGGTGGAGAAACAGTCCCCAGCGTTCGGCAGCATAATTATCTCGGATTCACCCTGGACAGAGGTCTTACGTGGACGCCTCATGTTGCACGACTCAAGATGAAATTGACGTCCATAATACATCTGATGCGATTTATCAGTGGTACAACATGGGGCGCAACCGTAGGCTGCCTACAGAGACTGTTTGAGGCCTTCTTTCTTGGACTTCTGAGATACCACTTACCTATTCTGAATAACACCTGTGCGAGCAATATACGAACCATCCAGAGCATTGAGGCCCAAGCTCTACGCGCCTGCTTAGGGCTACCACGGTGTGCTTCAACGTCCGGGACAATTGCGGAGGCTCGAAGGTATCCAATTGAAGCATATATGATACAAGAAACAATCCGACTACATTTAAGACACCTTACAAGACATCCGAACCACCATCTGGCCACGTTACCTACAGAAAGACCAGAGTCTGCCTTCTCCAAAGCGATAACGAAACACAATATTGTTCCAAGTGATCTATTTTCTGTACAGAGGAAGGAATACCACCATGGACCTTTCTGAAGCCGAGAATAACATTATACGTAAAAGGTATACATAAGAAGACGTCAATTCCATCTCCGGTTCTCAAACAACTGACATTAGGAATCATCAATGAAGCATACGGCTTGTCGACACATATATACACCGATGGGTCGTCCTCTGAAACACTGTCTGGAATTGGAGTTGTCATACCTGCCCACAACCATACCGTCAAGATGAAGATAAGGCATCGAACGACATCAACGGCTTCCGAATTAGCTGCCCTGCGAGAAGCAATGCGGTACATTATGTCTCGATCACCGCAACCATGGACAATCTTCAGTGACTCAAAGTCAGCATTACAAATAATACAGACTTCCATGAAACGCAATGCGTACGACCAACTGGCATATCAGGTATCAACTCTCTGCCATCAAGCCCTCGTAAAGGGCCACCAGATTTCTATTCAGTGGATACCAGGCCACTGTGGCATCCCCGGAAATAATGCAGCAGACAGAGCCGCGAAATCAACGGTCAGTGCCGATTCCATTCTGATACCTTACTCCAAAAGTGACACCAACTCTAAAGTTCAAACCTTGGCAAAGACAATTTCATTAGGACACTGGATGAACGTAAACACACACGATCGGAGATTATACTCTCTAGACCCCCAACGAGCCTTTCGCGTTCCATCCGGAGTTTCAAGACGACTGGAAACAACTCTGCACCGACTGCGACTAGGTGTAGCATATACACCGCAGTTCCTCTGTCGAATAGGACAGAACATCTGCGGGAATTGCACCAGCTGTGAGGTGGAGGGGTCAATTGAGCATATCTTATGCCAGTGTGTTGAGTTCGAGGAAGAACGCCAAACACTTCAAGAAACATTACAAAAAATAGATTCACGTCCGTTTAGCGCTTTCAAAGTGCTTGGCAGCTGGGACACAACCGAACAGTTTATGAAAGCCACCGAGGCTCTAATACGATTTCTGACAAACACAGGACTTTCGGACAGACTCTAAGTGACTGAGAACTATCTATGAGACTGTTTACATAATTCACTTGATCATAATCATCTTCATTGACAATTTTCACCTCATATTCCTACCCCACTGCTATGTCTTTCCTTCCCCCTCTCCCTATCCCCGGTGCAGAGTAGCAAACTAGAACTGACGTTCGGGTTAAAATCTCTGCCTTTCCTTCATAAAGCACTACTACTACTACTACTTGTCTTTCGAATGTTTGTTCGTGCCTTACCCATTTTTCTAGAGGTTCTAGTGACCGGTCGTACAAAAAATCGTGTTTTCTTTTCGGATATTCTCCCTTCCTGATATTTTCTATTTCGTCGAACTCGCTCGTCTTTAGTCTGCTGAATGTTTTGCTCGTGTTGCTCCAGTTACTGAATTATGCTCATATTTTTAAACAGTAACGAGTAATTCAAGTAATCCGTTACCAATATTTTGTAACGAAATTACATTACAAATTACTTCCATAAAAAAGTAACGTGGCAATTACGAAATCACTTGAAAAAGTGACGAATTACTTCCCAAGTCTGGTTCTCGGGCTTTAACTTCCTGCATCGGGTGCCATCGAAGATACGAATGTTAGTGGTCATGAAACGTCAACAAGGGTGCTTTTCCGGCACCCAATAGCAGCTGTTGTTCTGCAGAGCGAGCACTGCACATGCACAGTGCGGTCTCTGTGTAAGTGGTGGATTGAATGTTGAACGTATACAGTACGTTGGGGAAAATAGCGGTTGAGGACTCGAAGACGGAGTACGTCAGTGCTCATATGCGTTTTCCAACGGGCGGTACAGTCTGGTTCGATTCGTGGCGTGATGTTGGGGCTGTTGTCCTCCGCGCTCCGCACACTGCGTGCGCTGCGGTTCGCGTAGTGGTGTGCTCCCGCGGAGTGATACAATTCGATACAAATGAACTATTTTTTGTGTTTTCAAACACGCTGAATGTGCGAGGAATTTATAACAAGCGCATACAGGCTCTTCTGTGAAGTCTCCTTTATAGTCATGAGGGAAATATTGACGCTTAATACCGAACTAGCTCATTCGCGTTCCCACGGTACAGTCTTTGTTTGTGGACGAAAAACGGTACATTGGGTGTAATGCCGCAAGACGGGACATGTTCTGTTCGTCCTTTCCCCGTAGATTGATGGGTTTATTAACAGTGAGAGCACACGGGGAAAGTGAGGCATGCTCAATAGGTTTCAGCCGGAAGTTTAGTCATTCGAAGCGAGGCGTCACGTGACTTCACGCTTCCGGTTCGTCCGGTGCCGGTCGTGGTTCGCTCAACTGTGTCGCGAGAGCCCTTCTAGGCGTGGTAGCCGTGCTGTATTCGCGGTGAAAATGGTTCACTACTGCGCGGTACGTTGTTCTATTGCAAGCCATAAAGGGCACAAGATGTTCTGGTTCTCGTGTGACCAAGAATGGAAGCGGAGGTTCTTAACAGAGTCTCTTGACACACAGAAAAGGGTCTCGATTAATCCGCGAAGGGTTGCTCGTCTTACAGGGCATCCGAGAGAGCGCGGAATGTGATCTCACATACGCAAGATTGCTTGTGAGCTCGCAAGCAATCAACTCATCGCATGACGTTTCGTCGACAGACCGTTTCATCGATAGTTCGTTACATCGACAACTCATATGTTAGCCTTTTCTCACATTAATGAACCGTCGCAGACTGTTGCCGCGAGGCGGCGTGGATCGGGTCAGAGCGGCCGGGTACGGTCGCGCCCCAGTGATTCACGCGCGACGAAACGTCGCAACAGCGGGCGGTTCCCGTAACAAGCGTCGATGAAAGGTCAGTGTCGACGAAACGTGCGTCGTTGAAACGATACGGATCCAAGTGAAAGCGGCTCTTCACGCAAAAAAATATTAGTTTATATACACTGTACGACCCTGCGTAGCCTATATCAAAATTAGCGCGCGTTTTTGTATGCTTTCTTACTGACGTCTTAAAAAAAATAACTTGCGGGGGAAGGATCATGGTACACAGGGAACAATTTAGTTGAAGTGTAAAAACACGGGAGTGCTTCAAAACAAGGGTTCTCTCGTAAATCGATGTCGTCAAAACGAACGTTTGTACGGAAGTGGCGTTTCGATCGCTCAAGAAAACTATGCCAAAGCTTCGATCGGGCATCTCAGCTAGCCGTGTCCCACGGCGTACATTCTCACCTACTTCAGTCGATGATGTGATCTAATGTAACCATCAAAAGTATTTAAAAAAGAAAAAAAAACTAAGAACGCTGGCTCAAAAGGGAAACAAAACAGTTAACCTAACCCGAGTTTTCATGCGACGATCCGAAAAGGGCGACGCGAGTGCACCTTGACGCCGGCCGCGCTGCTACGCGGTTTCGGGGCCGTTCTCGATGCTCCTGCGCACCGATCCCTACTTAACATATCCGTAGAAGTAATCTCAGGCGCTCAGAAATTCGTAACTCCCCCAGCACCAGAGGGAGGTGCCTCGAATTGATCAGGTTCAATACCCGCACACGCTTGCATAGACGCCATGGTGCTGTGTCGGCTGCTAGCTACGAACCGGAAGTGAGAATACCCGTAGTGCTCTGCGGCTGCTGCCAAATATCGCCGATCACCTATTTAGTATGCACTGCAATACCTTACACCGTAAGGAAATTAAAAAATTACCCCGAACGAAATGAGGATCCCGGGGAGACCTGATCTGGGCTGCTCTCCCAGGCCCACTGTGGTCCCCATGAGGGGAGGGGGGGGGGAGCATGTTGGCTGCCCTCCTAAGCCCTCTGCGGGCCCTACGAGGAGGATCCTTGTGGGCTGCCCAAGTAGACCCACTGCGGGTCCCCCAGGGGAGCCCTAGCGGGCTGTGTGTCCCCCGAGGCAGCACACTTGGGCTTCAAATGCGACCCCATTCTGGCACCCTTTCAGAGCCCACTTTGTGCTAGACGTCCCTCTACAGAAGCCTAACCTGGTGCGCAGTCCAAGTCGGGCCACCTTGGGCCCTTGTTGCAAAACCGACGTAGGACCTACGTGGACTTGCAACGTGGCACCCCCGTCCCCCCCCCCCCTTTTTTTTGGAGCCCACTTTGTGCTACGTGGGACTAAACTCTTATTTTATTTTTCGCATGAGAGTAGGTTTCTTTCTGGGACAATACATTCCACAATTTTCAAAGACCGCAGGAGGTCACGGCAGCCATGATGTACCAATTCGCGTATGCTGAATCCGCCTGCAAATCTGGAATTGAAACGTACATACAAGTTGAGAAAGTGCCGCCCGTGGGGCGAGCTTAAAACGCTTCAGCTAACCAAAGACTGAAGGTCTTCCTGCCTGGAGTGTACAGGAACCAGAGCGTAAACAATCCGATAGTGCTAAGGTCTTCTTAGAAGTGCTTATTACTCTAGGACCAGTGGTTCTCAAATGGGGGTCCGCGGACCCTTTGGGGTCCACGAGGCATTCTAGGGGTTCCGCGAAGCCCTGCCTCATCAGTCAAGCCCGGCCATAAAAGTTGTGTTTTCTCAGGCTCAGAAGAAATGTTCCAGCTTTCGGGCGAGTTTTTTCGTGTGTATCTGAATAAGAGAGGTCTATCACAGACTATCCCTTAGTTATATTCATTTATTCAATAATTATTATATTTCACGAATATATTTCCCTCCCCTCACAACGAAAAGGGTCCTCCATCATCTCCGCCGATCCACAAGGGGTCCGCGAAACATCGATGGTTGAGAACCACTGCTCTAGGACTATGGCCTTGACCAGAAACTTGCGATTATTTAACATGTGCTCTCAGCAGTACCTGAATGTCTGCGGCCATCCGATGCCCGGGAAAACCCAATCACCTGTTTTTGGCTGATCGATTTCGCCAATGACAGTTCGATCACTACGTAGTCTCCATGATAGCGTCCACCCTTTTCCCAATAACGATAGGCGAGTGCCATCAATCGCATTGACTAGACTAAATAAACGAAGGCCAACCATTTTGATTCCAACTCAATCGCGGTAAAGTTTACGGTCTGGGATTTGTAAGCGTGCATTCTGTAGTTGGCCAACAACCTACGAGAATACACGTAAAAATAAAGTTGCGAGATATTTCTTTTATTTTTTATTCCGTAAATATTGCGGGTATTAAAATGTTCATACGAACATGAGGCAATAGTTTCTGCAATTGTAAACATCGCGTTTCATCTACGTGATTGAAACGTACGCATTCAGATTTAACTGAGCCGGAGTGTTTCTTTCGCGCCAGAATCAAAGTCCGCTTTGTTCAGCAGCGTGTCTAAAGGCGCCGGGAAGGTGGACGAGGACCAAGGTGCGCCAGGAAAGTTCGAGCAAGCCGCGAAACAGGGGTTCCAACTTTTCGATCAGAAGGTTCACCCACGAGGCCGCGCCGTCGATTTGAACACCGCCGACTTCCACCTGTCCGGGAACGACGGTTAGTACATTGAACACGTTATAGCCTTCGGACCCGGTGACCGAGATATGCACAACCAGCTGGAGCCTCTTCAGGAAAAGCACGACGTTGCCGGAATGCTCGACGTTTGTAAAACTCCACGGAACGATAGCTCGAAGGCACTCGTCTCTACACTGCATGCTGATGACGATGATTCTGCCAATCCCACTGCAGAACGTTTTGTACGACTGGTTCACTTCGAGGCTGCGCCTCGAGTTTCTGATTGAAGTGTTTCCCAGGATCACTTCACCAAATGTCATGAGGTCAGGTCTCACTGTAGTATAACTTTCAGGAAGGTGGGCAAGCATCTTGTCGATCTTTTCCATCCAGTCGGCTTCCAGCTCCGGGCAATTTTCTGCAGATAAAGAAAAAACGGCGGTAATGTCGGTCAACTTTAATCTTCGTCTAAAAAAGAACAAAAAAAGACCCCGCAGTTTTAGAAGTTTGCTCGCATACCGCGTCACGATGCATACAGAACATCAATGATTGGTCTGCATTCCTTGCTCAATCTGACGTGCTTTCGGGTACAGTGTACAATGGATACTGACAGCTTGAAAAAAAAGCCGGTGTTCTTTTATGCTTTTATGGTTTCCTTTTACAAAGTCCACGGTTTTTTGCCCCTACATCAAAATCTCGAGGACACAAATAAATATAATTCTTGATTCCTCAACGCGTGAGCAATCGTTAAAGGAGCTGTGCAACGATATTCAATTGGAATGTTTTTCACTTTACAGGAGCTTACTGGCACTAGTGGGGCTCAAGGATACTCGCACGCAACGCCACTGGCCAAGAAACTCCTTTGTTGCGGTGTAATTTTAAGGACAAAAGCGATCATTTTCATTCAATCTCTCCTTTGCGAATTTTGATGACGTAACGTGGGGATCGCAGTACACCCATATGACGATATTTGAATGCGGTTCGTAGATTGGACCCGAGCATTGCGTGGGCACTCGATTTTGGCTCGCGATAATTACTAGCTCGAGAAGCATTCGGGTAGTGGCCCGTGTCCAATCGCTGCAACGACGACAATAGCCGAGCTATAACAATGTCTGGAACTCAGCGCGTGTCCTGTGCTTTGCCAACCCCAGCGCGTGGCTATGAGCAACATTGGCGGCATATAATCGGCTGCAGATCACGTGGCCGCTTGTTCTGGCTGCGAGTTGAGGGAGTGAACGCTGCTCGTTTTTCTTTAATTTTTTTGTGGGACTTCTATTGCGTGGGGTGAAAAACGAACGCGTGTTTCATAAGTCATTAACGTCAGGGATTCGTTCTAAGCGGTATTTGCGCAAAGTGCACAAATTGTTGCATCGCCCCTTTAACTAAATGAAAAAAAAAGTCATATATTCTTGAACAAAATGTAAGGGCGCAAACGAGCTGGTGTACATTGCACATGGTTGAAAAAAACCCCGAGACTGCGGGTAAACGACACAACACAAAAAGTCTCTTAGAGACTTTTTTGGTGTTCGTGTCACCCGCAGTCTCGGGCGTTTCCATATATGCCTCATGTTGTGTTCCGCAGCATAAATAAAATCAAATAAATAGACTAAACGCAGCCGAGTTGGTGCAAGTTTTTTATGACGTTACTAAAAAAGTAAATGCTAATGTTAAAATAACAATAAAAAATAACTTACGCCGGTCTCTCTCAAGTCTAATTCCTTTTGAAATATTTGTTTTTAAGTTCCCTTGATCCTAACCTAGGATTATTTAACATTATTGCAAATATAAGAGTTGAACTCTGGTTTACAGCGGATGTAACTAAATGCTGTTTTACCGTCCCAAGTGTGCCGTCGGAATTGTGACGCCACTCCACTTTTGTACTCGCAGGTTGATTGAAACTATTTTGATTGCGAGGGTGTGCAGAATATATTTTAGTGATCAGAAAAGAACACATCCTTACCTTGTTCCCAAGTCGCATGGGCGGAAGCCAAGGCTAGACAGCACAGGAGAGCAGCAAGCCCTGATTTCACCATCTTCGTTCTCTCGGGGAGATTCGCTGTGAATTGCATCAGCGCCATTGTTTAGAAAACTTCGCACGTTTTAACATCTGGGCAATATTTCACGGACTTATTGGATTTAAGAATCAAGTAGTAGTTTTATTTTTGCGGTACATGTTTTAATCTGGGTCCGTGTTTCGCACAAACGGTGCCCAATAACGCTGCTGCGCTATTTCCTTCGAAACACAAGTAAAATTAATCAATACAAATTACGGTGCTGGTGTGCCAAGGG
The DNA here is from genome assembly GCA_037355805.1 of Ixodes ricinus. Lineage (NCBI taxonomy): Eukaryota > Metazoa > Arthropoda > Arachnida > Ixodida > Ixodidae > Ixodes > Ixodes ricinus. The sequence continues at coordinate 39,575 of JAZHYW010033269.1, read as the reverse complement.
CTTCAAGCAAGACTTGATCGCGATTCGTTTTTGATATTATTGAAGCGTTAAATATGAAATTTATGTTGCCATGTTCATTTTTCAGGCCTGTGTCTGGCTGTAGACAAAGTGGTAGGCCCTACACTTCCTCATTAGAAAAAGACACTCGCCTGATATTTTCAAAGCATTGAACACATTCAGAAGCTTGTAAACCTATTAACCCGGGCAAGCAGTCTGAACACCAATCACTGGTCTTGAACGATCGGTATCCCGGATAAATTGTCACGGAGCCTCAGTGTTAAAAAACGCGTCCGCACTCTAAAACTTCTTTGTGCGTTTACTTTCCCTTCAAGCACTTGGACAGCCAATCACCGATACACGCAGAAGGAACTCAATGATCAAGGAGACGGGAAATAATGCTTAGATTTTAATAAAAAGCCCACGATAGTACACCGAGAATAATGCGAGAAATTAAAACCCCAGGCTCACCGTGGCATCCAATGCGTCGTTTGAGTGTTAAACATATTTTCGGCTTCCGAATTCTGTGAGCTACCTTCGTGTAACCAAGTTTTTTGTTGTTCTTTCTGTGTCATATTTCAGTCGCAAACTCCAACATTAAAATCACTTTCCGGAATGAAAAAAAAAGTGTTATATTCTTTCCCCGAAAGGTCCCTTATCACGCAAAATAAATGTTGGAGTTACCCGTTGGCACGAGCAACATGAACGGTTAACCGGCCCTGTGTTGAGTAATTATGAACATTACAATTTTATGAAACGAGTAGATACGTAGACCAAACGTGCATGACCTAAAAATCATATAACATTTTTATATAACAAATTTGTTTTGAATCGACCAATGTTCGAACTATAATGACACGAATTAAATTCGGCATTCCGAATGTCCGTTGCATATATATGGGAGCGCGTGACGCTAAATACCTTTCCGTTCTGTTTGTTCAACTAGACGGAAGTAATAAAGTAATTAACATCGCTGGTTGCGTGTCTCTATTCGCCCAAAAATACACCTAGTGACAAGGGCAAGTGCGTTCAAATAGATTAGAAAGAGCGATTATCTATCACCGCGGTAAAACGGCTTCCCAGATAATTAGTGACTTTTCCATAGTAGGTTACAAGTCAAGAAGGTAGCAGCAAATGCCCCTCAAAGGGAATCATATATCCCTCCGCCACCTCCGCATCCAATAGCGTCCCATCGTTTCCGTGACGTCGCGGCCAACGCGCGAGGAGGGTCTTGCCTCTCTGTACATATTTGCTTTATCTTTCGACTTTGACTTAGCATTGTGGAAGCCACGAGAGGGAGATTAGAGTCTTCCCCCTCCGATGGAAACAAAGACGACTTTCGGGGATTAGCCCCTCCGATGGATACAAAGCTGCTTTAGGCTCGGTTCCCCTCCGATGAATACAAAGGTCGCTTTCTTAAAAAGTGGGATCGGAGACAAGTTGGCATCAGTCTGTAGCCAATATCTATCCATTGAAGTGGAACAAGGAGCGTTTCCAGTGAACTCTTCTTTCTACTGCGAATGGATTTGAAACCGGCGCATCACGCTTGTGGGAGGAGCTTCTCCTACCTTCTTGACTTGTAACCGACTATAGAACAATATATTTTCACAACAATATTTGTTTTAAGACGTCGTAGATACAGAGAGAAATTTACTAGAGCAATATTTTTAACGATCTATATATTAGAGGTTTATGGTGTTAGATTCACATATTTGAGAATCAATTATAAATTCTACTTTTGTGCTCTACTTCCAGAGAGCTCTTTTAATTACGTGGGAAATTATAAATCACCAAAATACATACCTAGTATAAGCGGAGCGGTCGAACTGAGAGGAAAATGCAGGTGACTACGGAATCGCCAATGAAGTGCGTGGAGTTCCCGTTCCTTTATAAAGTAATCTCTCCGCGTCAGAATTGGCGCTCGCTTCACATGTGATATTATCTCATTTTCTTTTTTTGCGAAATTGCAAGCTTGTGCTGCAACTTCGCAAACTGGAGCAACGCTTTGCGAAGTGCTGCTTCAGCAGTGTTGCTGAAGCAACACTGCTGAGTCAATAGCGCAATCATCTTTCAAAAATGGTTTAATTCTTTTTTGCAATTTTTCAAAATCAACTGCTACGTTATGGAGCTCTGACCGACGCAGAAAAGGAACAACCAGGGGCTGATTCTCGGCACCCGGCCCATGTAGCTAGAGACACCTAAGAATTGCTTAGAACGATTATATAGGCGTTATTCAAATTTCGAAGTCTGTCTGGCTTGGATCGCATATTTGTTCGAGCCTCTTTTCTTTTCTTTTTTTCAGGTAGGTGTAAGGAGGCGACAATATGAGCTGGCACAGCGATGTACAGTCCTGACTGACAAAGTGCCCTACGGGGAGCTGTCTGGCGCCTTACGCTTTTAAAGGAGAGATTTGAATGGACCTCCAGGTTTTCTTTGTGGCATCGCGGCAGGAGGGCCTATTCCTTGGCGTACTGCAAGCATGCGTTCTAAGGTATTAAACCGCGCTGCCTTTTATCGCCTTCGGCTGCCACTCGTCTGTGTCAGCTTATATTCCCCCAGACTGTACATATCTAATGGGTGTGTTTGTCCGTCATCATAAAGAGTTGAACGGTACTGACGCAAAAAAATTGACTGTTTTTCAACTTCGACTTTGTAATACTTATTCGAACTACATCCTACACACTCTGAGGACATCGCGGTTGCACCGCGATGTCCTCAGAACACCAGGCGTGGATTTTTCATTATTCATATCAGTGAATCAGAGGGGCCGTTAGTATCACGCATCAAATGCCACAATTCAAACTTAGTGGCAAAAAAAAAAAGGATGCCATTTTGCCGCTGAGATTGCGTTTCCTTCAAAAGATGATGGCGAAAAAAAATGCAAAAGCAAACACGAGGATTGCGGACGAGGTAAACGAGAAAACGGCGGCGCTGATGAAAGGGTTCACCTAAGTCCTAAGATATGACTTGCAGCACCCTCTCGCGCGATACGAAATTCGTACGCAACAGTGCATGGATAGGGGAGGGGAACATGTTGAAAGGGTTACTAGTGTATTTGTAAAATCGTAAAAACAAAAAGCGCACTTTTGCCAGCAGTTTCATTATTTATTTGACGCACCTCGTATTAGAGTATGTTTGAATCCAGAGACTGTGGTGAGGAAAACTAGGAAACTTTGAAGTCGAAGTTTTTCTATGCCCGATTGGACAGAGCCGTCAATGGAAGAAGTACACTTCAAACTGTGACTGCAGACTATATTTTGTACGATGTGTTAGTAGTAGCGTGACAACGGCGTGAAGTCCCAGTCACACTAGGTATATACATCATACAAAGAACAACGTGTTCACTGTAATGAAAAATTCGCCTTCAAGGTTTTCAATGTTCTTTCACCACAGCCCCGGATTTTAAACATCATAATTCACTATCACCAGCTCGCCTGCTCACTCGCTGTGTTTTCATCGTATAAAAGGTTCGCTTTGTTGCTTGGTTCGCGTGTATTTTGGCCCAAGGCGCAGCATTGCAAGGTTGCTTCAAAAAGGACGTTTAGGGGTTTGAGCCTTGCAAGCTGCAGGGCCAGAACGTTATTGTCGCTCACAGATTAAAGGGACAATGACAGGGTATTCATGCTCGCCAAGGTTTTTATTTGTACGTGACATATGAGTACCCAAATACCCAGAATACAGCTTGCGGCTCGAAATTCGCTTTCTTCCCGCCCGAAAACCGCCGATCGAGAAGTGGCCGGTTTAAGTCGCGCTATTTGTCTTCTGTGTGGTCACAGTGCCGTTTTCTATGGCTTAGACACAACCACCACATATAAACGAAGTCGTGGGTCATCAAAGGCACAGACGTAATATTAAAAAAGAAATGGGGCTCCAATCTACGTTGTGAAGGTGGTTGGTCAGCTAAGCTTTGTTATCACCTGCAACGATTGCCTACTGCACTATACGAAATGCAGCCGCCAGTCGCAGCACGCCGCCGCTGGTCGTATCGCCGTTTCTTTTCCATTTGCCGCTCCTAGTATTCACGCTGCTCCTCGGGAGTCCGAACTATACGTGGCCTATTCATCGCGGTGCTGCAGCAACAATGAAATCAGTTGCTATGTCCCGTTTCATCTTACGTTTAAGCGCAGCGGATGTTACGAGCCATCGGAGCCATCTCGGAGGCCGTGTGAGTGCCACGTGACCTTAGAGAGGAAGGCACGGCGCACGCGGAAAGCGTATCACGGGCCACGTCCACAGAAAGGGATTGGCTACAGATAGCTCGTAGCATCCGCTGCGTCCGGACGTAAGGTGAGAACGGGCTATAGGCGGGTTCTTCTTTTATAGATGAAAGGCTAGTGACGTCACTCCCCACGTCGCAAGCTGCCTTCGCCGCGGCAGCAGGCGCCGTTATCATCCATTATGCGGTTCGCACTTCACACGAGGGCTTCGAATGACGTCAATCCCTTTCGAAGCAGCTGCAAACCTAATCTTTACCTGAACGCGTGGGAGGGTGTTCCTATTGTTCACACGCGCCTTATCATCCATCATGTGGTTTTGATGCTTGTTTTGTGGTTTTCTTTATTGAAACGGATAGTGAGCTGTATGCTGTATGTTTGATTTCAAAGGAGATATGCTGTTTTGCCTTCAATTGTTCGCCGAGAGTTTTTTGCTTACAACGCCAACGACACGAAACTTTCCTTTGGCTGGCAGAGGCATACAGCATCACTGTACAAACTATATGCTACCCATTTTCTGTGGCTTCTAGAAAACTGCTAATACGTTGACTGAAAAAAACAAAAAGTAGCACAGAGAGGAAGCACAATGTGCATTCTCTGCGTAATTTCACCGTGCTGCCGTATTTTTAGGTACTGGGAGAGTTCAAGCGTGGTGGCTTACGGCCCGCTAGGTTTGGGCAGATTCAGCGGGCTCCGCCTGCCATGATAAAGCCTCCGGCAAAGTGGGTCCCCATTGACGCGATGTCAGCCAGTGCGTAGGTTTTGCCGTTCGCGCTTTGTTGGCGAAAGGAGAGAGTCGGAAAAACAAACATTTCGTGATTCGGTATTTTTATTCATGTAAGAATTAGCAAAAGAAACCGACGCCCATTTGCTGAACGGCACTACTTATAAATGGGGAATCAGCGTTCAAAACGCCCGACGTCCGACAATGGCCTGAAGCGGCCTAGTGCGCATTTTCCAGTGGACAAAGCCGACGGTCTGGACGCCTCCACTGTTTACCACATCAAGGTTGGTGCACCGTTGTACGGAATACGGCGGACCGGATCGTGATTTTCCGCCGTGCTTCTTCACCTGCCGGTCTTTTTAGGGGGTTTTCTGACATTGTTTGGTTTGCTGTGAAGGAACAGCGTCGTCATTGCGGTGCCTGAGCTTTTTGCGATCGCGACAAACCCTCTTTGAACTCACTGCTCCATGAAATGCACCTAAAAGCATGACAAGCGGGGTGGTCGTTACGCATTCCAGCAAATATCAAAAATAAAGGCATCGCTAGCAGCAAAAGCGTTTGCGAAACGGCGTAGCTGAGCTGCGAGGCCGTAGGGCTGCGAGGAGCGAGCTGCATGCTTGAACGTGCTGACGGAGCGCGTGCACCGTAGAGTTCACGTCGCGCACCAGCGCGGCGTGCACGCGCTTGTAGCGATCGGCTCCGCTCGCGCTTACACTGAAATGCAGAGCACAGTTCGTACTTGTAGGTTACCACCTTGGGTCGAGATGGTGCCGATGCTACAAGCACGAGCGTGTTGCCCTGAAGAGGCTCCCGGCTGCACGAGTGCGCGTGCTTGGCAGGGACGCTGGAAGCCCGGAGCCGCGCTTGTAGCATCGGCTGCGCAAGCCTGACCCAAGCTGAAACGGTAGCGCATAGGCCGCTCGCAATTATCAAGTCTCAGCAGGAACGGCTTCGTGATCAACGGACACTGCATACCTGACGCTGCCACTCCAAGTCGCTGTGTACGTTTTAGTCAAAATAAAACGCGTTTAACGCGCACAAAATAATTTAATTGTAGATTACCCTGCAATAATCGAGAACTCGAAGTCGGCTTCCACTTACTAGTCTCTTCGTTTTGGCCTCCGGATCTAGCTTCTGCGGTTTTCTTTCATTCCGGGAACGGAAGATCCTGAAACTTTTTTCGCGCTGTTCGGACTACCCAACGGCACTACGGCACCCCATTACGTTTTATTTTAATCACTGGAGCGCAGAACGAATTACTTACCGTCGTCTCGTCTATTAGTGTAGCGGCTGCCGGCTCGAGACGGCAAGGCACATCATGGCGGACGACGAAACTGAACGCGATGCTACAGTTGCCAGACTGCTTGATCAGTGCCAGACTGGCGGCTGGATCAAACCGCCGAACTCTCCCAGTATAAAAGGCTCTGCGTGGCGTATCATGGAGTCGCGGGCTGGATACACTGGACGGATGGTCTGGCGATACGGGTGACGGCGCGGGACTCTACTTCAGAACTGTTGTTCGCGGTAACGGAGAACATGGCGTAGCTTCAAAGAGAAATGTTTTACCGATAAAAATATATATATATTTATTCCGTACGACACTCCTGACCACCAAGCTCGCTATCTGTACGAAGACGTCGCCGAGTAGTCGCCCCTTCCTGGCTGAAGACATCGCTCGTCTTGCCGAACGCAAACTGGTAAAAGCTTGAAAAACGCGCAGACGTCAAGCAAAAGTGGTGACCGAGTGGACTAGTCTACACCATTGACTACGTAATGGTGCCCGTGATCCGACCAGAACACGGGACACCCGTAAAAAAGACAACAATTTATTGACAGCTTGACAGTGCGGCGTCAGTAGCTCTGTCAGGTAAATAGGTTTGTTTTGACAAGCTAATCTGAATAGCGGTGTGTGAACCGTTTCAGCTCCGAACATTGTGTGGTGCCTGATAGATGAGTAGGTGTTTGTTGATGTAGTCAGTGTCGGCTACGCTGTTTTCTTTCTTGGTTTTCTTTTACCAATAAAACTTTTGTTGGGGGAATAGCTTCGTCAGTCGTGTTTGTCGTCTTCACTCCGCCTTCGTCGTTTGAGTGGTTTTCATCATGTATAACGTTTACCAACTCGCCTAGTTCGCTATCTTACAGACGACTAGTTCTTATATAAATCCCAAGTAACCACGGTGACAATATGCAGCTCTGAAGGTCATGGCTGGCTCGCCGCAGAAGGGCACTGTCACACAAAGGCAACGTGTGGAAAGACCAGCAGGAACGGCTAGAAAACTTGCATGTCCATAGAAGAAAGAAACCTCGATATCCTACTGACCGTTCTATCCTGTTTTCAAAGGTTAACAAAAGCATCAAAGATAATTTCAGGCAAAGCGTTGTTGCGCCTGCAATTTCGAATTTTCGGCATTTACAGTTTTGCTTTTTACGTTTTAGGCAGACATTAGTAAGTTTTCAAACTTTCTTCTATTATTCAAGTTTATAAAGTTTTCAGTCAGGCTTTCGTTGCCTGGAGAGTATAGCACAGATAAAAACTCACCCGCAATTATTAATTTGGAAGCAATATACCCAATAAGCTTAATAAATATTCAAAAAGGAGATTTTCTTTTTACAAAGTTAAAGAATTTTAATGATGATGCATTGACATGTTACGCATGATCCAACAGCCTCCATATAAAAAGAAGAAAAAGATAGGTGAGCTCTTCTCTGCATACGCTCAATGGCCGGTGAGCTTTTCTCCGCATTCGCTGGTTTTCCGGTGAGCTTTTCTCCGCGATTCAAATATGTGCAGCATCATCTCCCGCAACTTTCAGCAGCAGTATAGCTTTGGCGGTTTTTGAGCTCGGTCCTCATTTTAACGCCGTTGCTTTCAAGAAGACCATAAATGTTTATTTCAACGATTTCGATGATATTTTTGACGGTGAGTCACAACAGCTGTAGTTCCGTGCTGACTCGGGTTCCTACCATTTCGGTGAACCATGTGTGATCTGGTAAGAATGGACAACACTGGTGTCAGGATAACGCTGCCAATTGGTTTATTCCGTGTTGTTACTTATAGCCGAAGGAGGAAAGGGGTTAGTGCAAGTAGGGGGCAAGGGAAAGGCACGTGGCAATCGTGCGTACACAGGTAGCTTGTCTGGCTTGGTCTGATATACACTACCGGAGCGGATGGTATTCAACTTCTGCTCTACGTATCAATTCATACCTGAAAAGCTAACATAACGATTTTTTTATGAGTCAGCATTAGAACGTTTTTTGGACGAAAACCCGACGGTGTGATTCGTTTGTCAGTGCCAAGGGGAGAGGGTGACGAGTGCGACGCTCCCATTGGTCCCAAAGCGCTGATGTCAGCACGCGTCCACCTCCCCTCTCTCTTTCTCTCTCCCGGCGCTGACGAACTGACACAAATTACCGTGTTTTTCGTCAAAACGGGCGCTTTCGTTTTTTGTCAGAGGAGCGTCGCACAGCTGGCGCGGAGCCTGAGAGGACGCGCCGCGCCGCTGTAGAATGCGGGCGTGCTCAGTGGCCGCTCTGCCGTCGCCGGTTGTTCTTTGCTCTTGGTTTCCGTAGTAGCGGTGCGGTGGCTGTGATGTGTGTGTATTTAAAACGATGGATGCGGTTCCCTCCACAAGTGATGTGGATGCGGTTCCTTCCACGAGTGGCATGGCTGTGGTTCTTTCCAAGAGTGATATGGATGACCGTATCCAAGGGCGTCGACGTACTCTGACAGCAGAGCACAGAAAAGGGCAGAAAAAAATTACACGAAGATCCATTGGTGGATTTTTAGGGAATGCGTTAGCATGACCCTTGAGAGACGCTAACACTGACCCCGTATCGAGGTCAAAACGAGGCAGCAGAAAATAGAGGAAGCCAAAGAGAAAGCCCAAACAGAAAAGTGAAGGGTCTGGCGTTAGCGGCTCCCAAAAAAGACGTGTGGCGTTTCCCAAGGGTCATACTAACACATTCCCTAAGAATCCACCAATGGATCGTCTTGTATTTTTTAAAAATCATATAGATTATAATATATATTAGAAACAATTCACGTCTCTTTGCAGTCTGTCAATTAGGATGATTTTCCGGTTCCATCTTACGCGTGCGTGACTAGCTTGCGCCACGAAAGATGTGACTGGGAGGTGCTAAGATATATCACGCGTTGTTTGTTCTTCCAATATTATTTTTTATTGCACAACTGCCCACATGAAATCGAGCGCGTGCTATCGAGGCAATGTTGCAGCGCTCAATCAAAAAGATAGCAAAAAACTAGAGTGGACTCGATACATTTCAGGGGCTACTCTGCTCAATGGCGTGTCTGAAAGCAGCGGGAAGATTCTTTCCGAGAAGTTCCGGCAACGCACGATTGAGAAACAGGTCCACGATCACTCTGATCGCATACGTCACCCACCAGGAAAAACCAGGGATTTGTAACGCTCTGGGTTTTAGCTTCCTGGGAGTGACTTTAATGACATCGTACACGTTACGGTCTTCGGTCTCGGTGACCGCTACCTCTGCCTGAAGCTCGAGCTCCCTGAATGACGAAACAGCCTCGCCAGAGAGTCCGAGGCCCGCGTGACTCCAGGGCAAGGTTAGTCGAAGGCATTCGTGCCTGCATCGTATGCCGATAACAATGAGTCTCTTGTCCCCATAGCAGAACGTACTAAATGCGCTGTCCAATTCCAGATTTTGGCTCATGTTTGTCAGGGTTGCGTTTCCGAATTCCACCTGATTGAGGACAGCTATAATGCCAATATCTAAATTGTATCCTTCAGGGAGGTGCGCGAGCATGTTATCCGTCCTTTTCGTCCAGTCGGCTGGAAGCTCTGGGCAGTCCTCTGCGGAAGAAAAGATGAAGGATTATTTATAGTTTCGCTCTCAGATTCACTGCTAAGCCATATATACTCTCTGTCAGAATTCCTTGAGTGTGTGCTGCAGTGCCATACAATCGATACACGGATAATTTATTTTATTTTATTCTGTTCAGGCAGCAAGAAAGGAATTCGGCGTCTCCAATTGCCACGCAGTATCAGTGGCGATTGGAACATACGCCAATTTTCAATGACACTTATAATTTTCACGCATCTGTTACTGCGAGACTATTGAGACACAATACTTATTAACCTTTTCATTGGCTGAACTAGATAAAGAAAAATGGGTGATTGGTATTCCAAATAATGTGGTGTATCGTATGCCCTAACGATATGGCTAGCTGGCCATGGTACACTAGATATATGTTCGGTGCAATGTTCAGTTTAAAGGAGTGCTGAAGCAAAATTTGGAGCTCACAAAACAAGGCTGGAGCGACAGGCGGGGCGCTACAAAAATTAAAAATACGGGGCGCCGTATTTTTAATAAAATGAAGTGCGCGATTGAACAGGGCCGACGAGGCCGACGAGACAGACACATCACGAGTCTCATTCCCTCTCCTCTTCGCTTCGTTCTCTTCCAGAAGGTGAATCGAAGCGAGGAGGAGAGAAGCGAGGCCGCTTCCACTCATTCTCAACTGTTCCATGATAATTATGACGCCACATTCCTAGCTTGATTGCGCCCTTATTTTCTAAAAATTCGGTCATCCATTTGAGGTATCGATGCATGAGTGATGTTTTGGAGTTCGTAGCGTCCTGTTCAACGCTTCTGCGGCCTAATGTTGCGACAGACAAATTTCCATCCAGCAACCCTTTAAAAAAGAGATTTTGGCGCGCACTTCGTTCCACTTATCTTCAAAAGATTTGGCAAAAAATATATTATAAAAATGTGTTTCTGCACTCAACACTTAAAAAATCAATGCGGCCCGCAGTGACCAATGGCGGATGCAGAAAAAGAAAGGGGGGGGGGGGGATGACCCCTCCACCTTTGAATTCTGCGTCTGTAAAGTTTCAGGGCGGTAAAAAGGGAGGGGAGTCTCTCAAACATCGGATACGCTGACCCCCCCCCCCCCCCCGTCCCCTCCGCTCTGGAACCACCTGCGTCCGCCCCTGGCAGCGACTAACGTTTCGGATGTGTTTAGGTTTTAATATTGAATGCATTGTTCTCGGCCAGTTAAATAACTCAAATGTTAAGGTAAATATGTTTGCAATTCATTTTCCCCTCATATGCAAAAGCAGTATTTTACGAATAATCTAGAATGATATTTAAAATTATTTTTGACGCCAGTGTTTTGATGCGTTTACGTATTTACACGTGATGTATCACAACACTCGTTTACAGCGCCACATTTTATCTCCATAAAATTAATGCGCGTCCACGCGTATGTTGCCAGATTTGTTAACAGTATAGTTCTTTGAGCCCACTATATTTGCTCTGTCTAAGCAAGTCTCACATACCTGGTTCTGGTGTCACATGGGCCGAAGCCAGGGCCAGGAAGCTCAGGGCAGCCGCGAGCACTGATTTCTTCAGCATTGTTCTCAGTAGGAGATTCTCTGAAACCACAAAAAGTGGCAAGGATTGAATAAATATTTGCACATTTTCCCGCAAGTCATTGAGTCGAATAACTGCAAACTTATAAGACTTACAAGATTTTAATTTTTATGTTTAACTTCCATTCAATAGTTTTGACAGAAATAACTTGTTTTTTTTTTTCAGATTACAAGTCTGAAAAGTATCTTCCTCAAATATAACAGTCTTCTTTTTTTTTTTTGGGGGGGGGAGGAGGATATGTTATTTTGGGCAAAGAGTTTAGATTTCCAAAGTTTCAGAGCAGGTCTCTCAATATCGAGCAATGTATTGTACGGTTTTGATGCGTTTCAGTGTAGTCCATATTAATTTTGATTTTGCAAGTCACGACAAATATTGGTTGAATTCCAAGTCGAATTTCACAGCGTCCGAAACTTGTGAAGCACGACCGTAGGCTCGGCGTCAGTGGCGAGGCCCCGAAATTAGATGAAGCTAATGGCAAACTGCCGTAGTTCTACATTATTTGCGTGAAAACAAACTCAAGAATAGTTCGGTCGCATCGTACTGTCAAATACACAGGCGTGAGACGGCTGCTTTGAGAAGTTCTTTGGCATAACGTCATGAAGCAGTTGGGTAGTGATGCTAAAGCACTTCCCGAAGCACGTCTCATTGAAGTTACAGATTGACTCGCGTTCTAGGCTGCACGATGATGTACTTGACTGCTTGACTGCTTATTCACATTCACGTTAATGTCCTTTTTGTTTCTCAGCTTGCTTGGTTGAGTGTTTTGGCCATTGAAAGCAGACATTTGACAAAAACAAAGACGCTCATCTGACAATTTCTCAAATGGAGATACTGATTTCCCTGATCCTACATGAATTCATAAAACTCGTTAACCACACAAATTCTGAAAAATGCTCTAGCGTTTCTCGAGGTAAGTACTGCGCTTATAAGTCACGAAATCTCATACCCGATGCGGTGGGTGTCAGTTGAAGATACGCTGGGTACACGGGCTCACCAATGTGATGGTGGTGTGGTTTCTTTACTTGTTTTATACATTTTTCACGTGGAGATCCTTGCTATAATTCTAAAAAAAATTGTGTTATTTTTTTTTCTATTTGCTGTGACGTACGTTTGTGCGGAAGCGTTGCTGCTGAATTGACAGCATCGCTGTTTCTAGCGAACATAGGTGCAAAGCTGCTTGAGAGTGCGCAAATCCTCAGCTACACAACAAAAAAATCTCGCACAGCTATATTGATGCTGAGTATTGCCCGTATAAACTCACCTGTCTTCCCTCGATAAAATTTACGACGTGCTGATTCTTGGCTTCTGACAATTTTAGGCGGAGTCGCGTAAGCACGGCATAAATGATGATTAAACGCGTTCTTGTTGGCTGGATGTGCTCGGCCTTCTTAATAAAAACTAATCATCTAGCTTTTTGCTGCGCAAATACGCCTGCACTTCTTTTTTTTTTTTTTTTTAGTCGGGAACGCAGAGTTGTTAGTTTTGGGAATAAATATTTCAGAGGGAATAGATTGCGAAGTTAAATATTTATATTTACGTGCACTACAATTTTTACGACCCTTCATTTCTTTTTTTTTTACTTTGAATCTTAAGATTGTCTTAGACAAGCCTCAATTATGATTTCCGGAGCTTTGCACCCCATCCCGTTTACTGGTACCAGCATTACACGAATACAGACGTAGAACGCCGCAAAACAGACAAGAGATCCGCATCGCAGGCCTGTTGACTGATCCACAGCCCTACAGGCTTCGCACCTGAGGAGTACTTTTTCATCGGTAATAATTTCACGAGATTAAAGTATCGCTTGAGTAAAACGCATTGGTGCAGGAAATGATTTTTCGGCATAGTCGACTAAAAAAACCTCAACGAATGATGTTTAACGGTATGGTACGTTCACACCTTGAGAAGAAATCCGCTACCGCGGGAGCGGATTCGCTCCCAGCGACGTCGGCGGCGGCGGCGGCGGCAGCGGCGGCGTACGGATTGTGTTTACACCCATTTCCTTCGAGCGGCGGCGGCGGCGCCGGCTCGCGGCAGCTGTTCTCGTAACACTCCCGTCAAATATGACAAGAATGCGCGAGAGTTCCACGTCGGTCTGACCATCTCGGCGTTGTGCTCTCAGTCTTGCTGTTTTTGCTCGACAAGAATGCGTCAGCTTGCACGTTGACGCTGCGTCCTAAACGGCAAAAACAGCGCTAGCTACTGAATGATTACGTAGATGAAAACATGCAGAAAGCGCGACTCGTTACGCAGGCAGCGCGCTCTGCGCAAAAGCGTCACTTCCGGTCAGCGAAACGCCTCGTTCGGCTGGCAGAAATAGGTCCAGGCCTATGCGGCCCGCCGCCGCCGTTTTCCGCCCAGCGTATTCGCCCCAGCGGCAAAAGCTGGGCGCGATTCGCTAGGCGGATCCGCAAGTGTAAACGTACCATAAGGCGGATATATTATCGCTTCGCCGCATTACGCTGGATCTCTGCCTTTTTCAAACTTTTACACCGTTGAAAGAATGAACGGTGATTCATGCCACAGCACCCTACCTTGCCACTTGAAAGAGTGCATGACTTTAAATAAGGGTGCAGAAAAGGTGTCGTCATAGGTGTAAAATTCTGGAACACTTTTTTACGCACTTGAGGGTGTAAAACAATTTAGTGCGTACACTAACACAAAAAAAGTAAAGTATTGGCTAGTAAATTACGAATCTAATAGACTGCAGGGAAACTCAACAACGGCAGGGTATGTCCAGCTTTGTAAACCTTGATGCTCACTCGATTCAAACATCCCCCAAATAAGAAAATAGGAACCATTCGCCTATGATACAGGTGTGTCAAGATAAAAAACAAAGAACCAAACAGACAAGTTTTGTGTATTCATATTTTATTAAACATCATGCAGGTACCACCTTTAGAAACCTCCTCGAGACACGTTCTAGATTTGTCCGAATTTGTCGCTTTGGTGGTGGTCCAGAAAACGCATTTGCTTTCACCCTGTTTTCACTGTTACTCCATGAGCACTGGAGTATGATGGCAGTGAGCATTTTCAACGTAATAATTGATGCAAGAAGAATTACTGTAACGAGCGTGTCTGGGTGCCATATACAATACGAGGATTTTGAAAGAGAATTATTAAAAGTTGTTGTTTTTGATTGCTGAATCACCCAGCATTTATAATCGCCATACATCGTTTCATGTCATTTAACATGCGGCTGACGTCAAACGACCTAGACATCATTAGGAGCATCGCAGTGGTAGGACAAAACCCGTTTGATGTTCTGCCATGGAACTGTGTAGATGATTGAGGTGCATACAGCTTCAACCTGCAGAGATTCATATAAAAAGCAAGTCACCAGATGATGAGGTGAGTGCATCGATGATAATCGGCAGTGAAACAAAGCTAACGGTTCAAAACTTTACACTCATCACTTCGTGCGAAGGTTGATTCAGAAAGTAGAAACGTCAATAATACTTTAATACTTTACAATATAATTCGCCTCCCCATGACCATGTCAGCAAGGACTGTCTATTGTAGAAAGAGCCGGCGAGTTGTGAGGGTAGAATGAAAATATGGCTCAGTACGACTTGCATGAGGAGCTGACTCTTGTCATGCAGAGCCGCCTATAGCATATGTAAGTCACGCTCTGCCTGTCAACTCAACGTAGGCATGCAGCGCATTGACGCCGAGAAGTAAAGCTTGTGTAACTTCCGCTTGGTGGCGCCAGGTAAGATTAAAACCTGTTGTGTAACGAAGGTTACCCTCCGCTTCGCGGGGAGTCGTCCACGTGCTAACGAACGACTCGTAGCAATGTGTTTAAAAAGACTCCCGACGAACCAATATCGAAACAATGGTTACCGCATCCGTACAAACGAACTGAGAAAGCTGCAGGATCGCTGAAACGTCTTGAAACACACAATCGAACACTCTCGCTGCACCTGCGTTCAGTTGCGTTTAGTTGAATGAGCTTCTTTTGGCTCCTGGAGGGCGCCACACACCTATGGCATTTGACAAAACTTGTTAGTAGCTAGTTGATGCACGGTGCTCAAAGAAGACTTCTCATGTCTCGCTAATACGGTCCCGGTTAAGATAGACAACTGTCTATATGAAGAAACTTTTCAGGAAGAAACTGGGGAAATACGTGCACTTTTGTCTCAGCATGATGGACACAATATGGGCGACTTTTGGGGGAACGGTTCATGTTAACGAGAACATGATTGTGGGGAGCAGTTCATATTAACGAGACATGATTGTAGGCGAATGCAAAGAAGGGAACAGTCGCTTTTCCATGTTCCCTTGTTCATCTTTAAAAATGTTCTGGGCGACCTATGGTGTTCGCCGGCGCGGAGGAAGAGCATTCAGCATTGAGTCAAAGCCTCAGGGTGAAGAGCTTTACAGGCATTGTGCTACATACATAAGAGGCTATTTGCATTCCTAATACTCCTGTATTAATTGTTATGCACTTTTAGAAAAACATGTGAATCTTTTTGCAAGGTAAGTTGTGCGGTTGAGAAATTTTATGCATGAAAACGCAACATTGTATTTTATATTTACTCACGTGTAAAAAGAAAAAAATCTATATAACTAGACTCGCGCCCGAAGTATAGTATATTCTTACAATAATCCCTGCCGATTGAAGTTAAAAGCAGCTTACAGATAAAAGATATGAAACGATAAATTATCAACTTGGAAACACACATAAACAACGTGAACTGATTAGCATAATTTTTTGTTTTATTAAGAAGACAAGAGCGTCCCTTCACACCACCACGGTCCACCCCTGCAGCTATAGCAAGAATGATCTAATATGATGGCAAATACCCGCGGCGCGGCAGAGGACGACGCCATGCAAAGCAAGCACAAACCTTGTTTGTCTTGGGCTGGCAAAGCTCCTTGGAGTATTCCACGCCGGTGTCGATCTTGCACGTCGACTGAGTCGTTGTAAACTTCAACTTGTAGTTCACGCCGGCCACAATCTGTTCAATGCAATAACAAACAACATTCTATGGATACCGACTAAAGACAGGTGCACGTTAAGAAAAGAAGATACTGAGCTGCTTTTTCGTCACCCGTTCACAAGATAACTAAGGTCATTACGAGTTTCCGAGACCTTTCCTTGAGAATAGAAAAAAAAACTAAACTGTTTTCATGCTACTCTTTGCGCTACTTTACCTGATGGCCGACGTGAAAGTCGAGATTGAAGTTGCGGTACGGAAAGAATCTCTCAAAAGGGTGAGTCAAACAAAGCTCATAGGCTTTACTCATTATCAGGCTCGCCAAAGGGCTTATAATATTACACTCAATGCAATACGGTATCTTTATCTGCCACAAAGCATTTATTAGCGTCCATCGCTGCAATCAGGGTGGATGACAAGGCGGAAAAAGAGGTTTAGAGTTTTAGTAATGGATCTGCGCCGTGACACGCCTGACCGGAGAGCCCCGATAATCCCTTGTCGGCCAATAATCCGCTTAACCGAGCTTGACAATGATCAAACAAAGATGTAGACGTCAACCGTAGCAAAGCAGCAAAAACCAAGTGCAAGAGGCAATGGCTGCTTCAGAACACGTGACGTCATGCGGTCGTCCCGAAGAGGCAGCTCGAACGCGGGAGACAAGGAACATCCGCTGTGTGATATCTTTAAGCGCTCAAAATCCTGGGAATCCTCACCTGAGTCTGCACCTCCAAGAGCTCGAGGACCGTGTCGTAGTATTCTCGACCTTCGACTTGGGTAGACACCGCGTAGTGCGCCAGGTTCTCGAACTTGGGGTTGGTTGGGTCCTGCGTCTTCCAGCCTCCGACCAGGGCCCTCTTCGACCTGCTCGCCGACCCGGCCGCTGCGAGGACCACACAAACCAGGAATACGGCGGACTTGAAGAAAGCCATCGTGCTGGCGACTAGTCGTCTGAAAAGCCCGAACAATAATCAGCGATTTAAGAGGCTACCTGTCGCGACGACGGATCACGAGGCCGAGTTGGAGCGAGTGGTTATCTCTCTGCGATAACGGTATCGGACGGGAAAAACCCCTCAACAATGGAATGGATTCCTGTATCTCTGCTCTCGATTGTTTTCTGCAGTAATATGCAAAATCTACAAAAGGAGCTAATCCGGACCTTTTGGTTCATAATCAGGTCACGCCGCGGCACGTGTCGATGCGTGGAAAGGGGCGGTCAAGGACGCGATTTAGACAAACCCCAGGCTTCATCCCGGCACGGGCCTGTCGCGGCCCCAAGCTCGGGGTGGAAGTGCTGAATGAAAAGTGGTTGGTCGACCGACACTCAGAACCGGATACTTTGAACACGGCCGTTTGACGCGCTAAAATGTTCAAACATAAAGTAGGGCTCGTTTTTTGTTTGCATTTTTTTGCCTGGCTTAGCATTTGGTACACAAGACAAAATGAGAAAACGCTAAAACACGTCAATCGCTTCTTTGTCGACGTGGTTACATTAAAATATCTTCAGGAGAACCAAATCATTCAGTACCGGCCACCAGTCTGAGGGTACAGGTTGCGCCCGATGCACCTCAAGGATATAGGCCACACTTTCAACAAAGCTTTCTCTGACCGTGCGGACGCTCACATCCGCATGGCGCAACCCCATTTCCGTCTTCCATATACTATGAAGGATATCGCAGGGGTCGCGACCGTTGTTTTTGACAGGCAGGAGGCGAATTCCTTGCGCAGTTATGGATAGCTCTATCCTATAGGAGCGCGTTGGAGGATGTCCCAGTGGAAGATGGCGTCCCAACATTCGCTGGATACATGTTTTATGGTTTCAGGCTTTTTAAAGAAGAGGCAATTGGTAGACCACGGTTCAAATAAGCCGTCTTCTTCCAGCCATGGATTTACTGCCAGGGCGCTGCAGTGTAAACTAAAAGAAAAGGAATTAACGGCGGGTTTTACCGGCATTCTGTAAACTCTTTACAAAACGTACAAGCCTGGGCTATTGGGGTATTAGGACCTGTACAGGGGGTTGGCATGAGGACATCCACTAGGTCCTTATACAGGCTTTCTCGTTTAACAAAATTAAAATAATGTAAAGAAAAATGCCCTTTTCACATTTGGAATGAAAGCACCACTTCACGCAAATAACAACGGACACTCGAACACATTACGTTACTTGACGACGCTGCAAGCTCGGGCAACAAGTTTCGCAATCGCATCTGAATAACAGTGCGTAAAAACTAAATCTTCCTGATCGCGCAGAAACATAAACATAGATACAATATGTCGAATAAGCAAGTGGATACAAGCCTAGCCTACTTCGTCGAACTAATCGAAACAAGTTCGCCCAAGCAGAGCGCTCCCAGGCTGAACTCCAGATGAAGACTGCGAACACTCAGTGCAGCCTCCGCACGTTGATACGCGACATGGACAAAAAGTGAAACACATACCATACTTTTGCCGTCAAAAAAAGTATTACAGACAGTGGCACGCGCAAACATTCGCAAATCCCGCCTCTTCCGATTCTCCGCTTTCGTTTTCACCCTCTCCGTCTCATCTTTCCAATATGGCGCAGTGTCTCGGTAGTGCTCTAGCGGCACGACGGGATACTTCGCCGACAAGATCGTCCACTGAACGTTTAAAAAATCATTAGGTGTGGTGTCCCGGTTCCCGTGCCAGAACCGTGCTCATTTACCCTAGTGAATTAGCTACCCGATTTCGCACAATAAGACGAAGCAGTGCGGACTACCTCACACAAGCTGTTCTGATCAACAACAACAAAAAAATACCCGCAATATCATCTGCGTATGAATGGATTTTCACCTCGCTAGAGTGTAGTCAGCGTTACTGGAATTCTCACTTGAGAAGAACGTGCGTTAAAAAATGGCTCCGATCAGTACTCGACAACCAAACTAAACGCAATAGCAACGCCGCCATTTCTCATGCAGCGGCCGCTCCGGGAACCATGCACGGCTACACCAGAGTATCGGTATCACATTCGATAGCGTTCGCTGTTACTGTTCGATTTTGGCTTTGATCGGCCATTTTGGCGCCAGAAACGTGTACAATGGCAGGAGTTTCAGGGCGGCCAACCTCCCCTCTACCAAGCGGACGCGCCACAATTCATCACCGAATTTAGGACGCACTACCTGAAATCAGCGGTAATACGAGGTTGTATAAAAACAATATTAAATGTGCCGCAAAAACCTTGTAAACTAAAGATTTTATGAAAACATCACGCTCCTGTTATTTTCTACTGATCTCCAAAAAAACTTCATAGAAAAAGAGCTTTCCCCGTTTGTTTGTACGCAAAACCATGCTTTTAAAAGCTCACGCTTGCCACAGTAAAAAACAAATTGAACAGCCATCTTGGCGCCTCGAGCCCGGGAGTTTCAGCTCGTCGCTAAAGGGTGGCGCTGTTATCGTATATAGTTTGGTATCAGTGGACGCCAGCGGTCCAGGTTTCAAGGGTGAGGTTTCCCAATTCAGTGTTTTAGTAATGTTGAGTGTTGTTTAGAACCCCGAATATTAACATTTCTGATGAGTCTTAAACAAAACGGTTCTAAGAAAATGGCAAAAAGTAAGGGCGACAACGGGCAACCTTGTCGCACAGAAGGGCCCAACTTCGACGCTTTCCATTACACTTTTGTTCACTGTGTAGAACAACCCGCGTGCGGCGATTATAATAGAGCCAGAATTTACATGTTCCAAAATACTATAAAAGCGCCCGATATGAGACGCGATCAAATGTTGTCTCTAGGTCGAGTTGCGACATGGCGACTTGGCCCTCGATAGCGTCAAAAGATTCCAAAATGCATCTCGCAACGCATGAACGTTTGTGCCAATAGCGAGTTATAGTAAACCGCCGTTTCCCGCTCCGCTAAGCCCCTCCGCTACCCGGAACTCTACAGCCAAGGCCATCGGCGCGCAGGCGCAGTGGCGGTTTCTTCGTAGCGGAGGGCTAGCGGGGGAAACGATCTACTATAACTCCCTAATAACGAGTTATAGTAAACCGCGTTTCCCGCTCCGCTAAGCCCCTCCGCTACCCGGAACTCTACAGCCAAGGCCATCGGCGCGCAGGCGCAGTGGCGGTTTCTTCGTAGCGGAGGGCTAAGCGGAGGGGAACACGGTCTACTAAAAGGTCTCTATTAATTTGGCCCCTTTCTGCCGCATGTCTGGTGGGACTCTACAAGGCATTGGATGACATTCTGTAATCACGCCTGGCTAAAACCTTCATTTAAATTTTACAATCCACACCGACACACAGCGGCTTCTGAGAGAACATTTCTTTGTCCGACTCGAACGGCTCCGGAAAGCCACGGATGAGGTTACCCCGCTGCATCGCCGGCAGACCTTGCCGAGCGCTTACATCAGTTTCGCGCAATATCCTTTGCGTAACGTTGGATAATATCCTGGCAATCTCAGCATAGCACAGCGGACACTGACGTCTCGTCTGACTGGCGTATTGCCTCGCGATTGCACCACTTCACGCCACCGAGAGGTAACCCTCGGCCCGAGAGTTTATAGAGAATGCTGCGCAGGAAGGCACAAGGAGACCAAACAGGAGACGGTGCACAGCAAAACGACTTGGGACCAGCGGCCTGGACAGACGCCGACTTCGCGTCTTCATCATTATTCTCAATTCGCCCATATCTTAGCTGTAAATAAAACGTTAGTGTTCTTACCAACCGTTCCAGACCAGTTCAACTACAGAGCCGAGTCTGGAACAATCCGAGACGCTGCAGGTTTTATCCACCGTGTCCCGACAAAAGATAAGGCAAAACCAAATGTAATTGTGCGCTTCATCTCGCACAACGTCCGCAGTAAGGTATTTAAGACAACGAAAAAACAGAGGCTAATAACATATGATTTCGGTTTTTATCACTCGGGACCCATATAGGGGAATGAACGTTTGTGCCCAGAGAACAAAGTGTTTGGGAAGGCTACTGAGATGAAGAAGGCCAACTAGTGGAGATTCCTCTGGGTATCTCAGGGAAAAATACTGGTGGAAAGGGCGAAAAATCTGGCGTGGTGGAAATCAGCAATGAACATATGCCCTTCTTCAGATTGTGTAGCTGGAACAAACGTTCTCAATATTCAGATGTCACACGGCATACATTTGCAAAGTTTTCTTTCTTCCGAAATAAATCATCATAAATCATTCATCGGGGGCATAAACCCTCGATGAAATGTTTTCACTTAAATACTCAATTTCCCAAAAACAAGATTGTTAAACTTGACAACGTTTTTACCCAGATAGATTTTCTTTCTTTTTTTTACGGCATAATGCTCTCTGGGACATGGCGCTCTGATGACATTAACGTTTTTAAATTACCTGGGTACACCACTCATATTTCGAACAGTGTTGAAGTCCAGAGGTAAAGACGTAAACCAATGCTAATTGCGACCCATTCTAGAGTGATGTGGTGTTAACGACGATTACGAGGTCCGCCTCCGGGAAACAAGTACCATCGCCTCCGGCGGAGGTGATGGTACTTGTCTTAACATATAAAAAAACTCAATTCCAGGCAAAAAAGATTGTGGTGGCCTAGCTTGGCTATGCAAGGATATACGTAGCGTGAGCTTATGTGCACAAAATGAGAGGCGCTATCAAGCGGCTCCAGTGCAGCGTCAGACTTGGCTACTGCGCAACGGAGGCGCACAGCTGGGCACGTGGCGGCGCCGGTGCGTCTGCCGCGGCTATGACGTCACTCCTCTGGAATGCGCAGACCGGCGAGGTGCGCGCGGTGGCGGCGGAGCGCGCGGCGGCGGCGGCTCCGGCGCGCCAATTGTGCGCCGTGTGACGTCACTGCTCCTCGCGCATGCGCAGCACGGATCACGGCTCATTATGCGAGCCACGCGAAACTGCTCAGAAACGAAAAGACGAAAAAGGAGCTGGGGCACCTTACAATTGAGGTGTCGGAAGCAAAAAGAAAGCAGAAGCAAGACGAAGGGACCGATGAAAAAGAAAAGAGAGATATGTGCATAGAGTAATGTTCGCGGTCAAAACAACCAAGGTGACAAAGCTAAATTAAGCATACTCGTATATTTATTCGGCTGCTCCTACATCTAGAGCTTGATTCTGATTACCATGTTGCACTGCAAAATGAGTTATTTCGAATAATTATTCGCTAGACGAATTTTTCATTTGTAACCTGGTAAGGCGTATTTCAGGGGGAAAAGGGGGAGTGGTGTTTCGTCGCCCCCCCCCCCGGGAAAATTGAAAACTTTCCGCCTATGGTGGGGTCGTTTATCTTACGACACAGCCGCGACAGCTTAGTGGGTGCAGTGAAAGCCACGGGTACATCGTACCGAACGGCCACTTTATTAAGATTATGCGTGACGGTGTGCATATACGGAATTAAAACTGGTCTCGCCATATTCCTGTCGCGGGGTTGCCTCTGTGTGTCCTTTTAATTTTCTTTACCAGGCTTTCTACCACCTCAGCCAAAGTGCTCTGAGGGAAACCCGCTCTCTCCAGCCACGCTACCTGCTTCTCGAAACATTCTTGGGCGCTGTGCCTGCAAAACGTCTTGATAGCTGCCTCAAGACACAAAGAGGCAAGGTTTTTGTTTTATATTTTTAAATGGTTGGAACTAAACAGAAGTATACCTTTCTTTGAACGTGGCTGATACATCCAGCAAATATGGTCCTTCTGTAAACGTAACCTGAGATCCAGGAACTGCAATCGTTCTTATCTTGGATCCTCATGCGTAAATTTTGAGCCACTACAACATGACCCGAACTGCTCCAACACCTCCTTCACGCCACTGGTTTGTGTGTCAGCCTGTTTAGTCAGAATGAGAAAATCATCCACCTATCTGAAGACTGAACCTGTTCGAGTCCCGCATTTTCTCTCCAATGGCTCTTCCGCAGACACTTAAAAAAAATGTTGCACAAAACAGGCGCCACACATGAGCCTATGCGGATGACCCCCCCCCCCCCTCCCCCCGCCCTTTTACCGAAAAACCCAGTATAACGTTTCACGCTCTGGATTATGAAACTGAAAATCTAACTGTAATTGCTTCTGAAAACCTATAATTTAGATTGCAGACAAGGAAATAATTTTTAAAAACCTGAAATCCAGAAATAATTTATATAGATTTCCAGTTTAATAATCCAGATATCGAAAAGTTATTCCAAGTTTTTTGGTAGGGCCTTTTTTTGCAAAAAGATATATCTCCTTCAAAGAGAAAGAAATGTGTGCTTTAAATAAAATGTCAAAAGCTTCAGAAAATGTTCGACGTTGATACGGAAGAATGCCGTTATGTTCGATGCACTCCCTGACAGACAAAAGCGGGGGGTTTGTGAGACATCGAATAAAAAGGCCTTCACCATCGGCAGAGTGTGCACTTCGAATTGCCCGTTCACTTGGGCTGCTAAAAAGTGTCAAAGCCAGCAAAGAACTACAACTGGACATTTTCTTCCCCACAAAAACCCATAAAATCGGGGTCCCCTCCAGAGCTCCAGTGTTACTAACGTCGAACATTTTCTGGAGCTTCTGACATTTTACTCAAAGCAAACATTTGTTTCTTTTGAAGAGGATATTTTTTTGCAAAAAAGGGGGCGTCTGCATCCGCTTTTTTGTGGCGCCTGTTTTGTGCAATATTTTTCTAAGAGTCTGCGTAAAATAAAAGTACTTATTGTTGGGCTAGTTGGTGATGACTGCTTTTAACCACGGTAAAAAGTGCGAAATAGACAAACCTCCCGTGTTTGTCTTCTTTCTTGTGTTCGCCTTTGTAGCGCTTTTAACCATGGTTAAAAACAGTCTGGGGAAGAGCCATTGCAGTGACGTTGCGGGACTCGAAGAGGTTCAGTCTTCAGATATGTGAATGATTTTCTCATTCTGACTAAAAAGGCTGACACACAAACCAGTGGCGTGAAGGAGGTGTTGGAGCAGTTCGGGTCATGTTGTAGTGGCTCGAAATTTACGCATGAGGATCCAAGATAAGAACGATTGCAGTTCCTGGACCTCAGGTTAAGTGAGGACCATATTTGGTTGATGTATGGGGCATGTTCAAAGAATGGTGTAGTTCCATTTTACTCCCCCATTCAAAAATATTAAAAAGAAGAATAGACTTTATGCGTCTAGAGGCGGCTCTCAAGACGTATTGCAGGCACAGTGCCCAAGAAAGTTTTGAGAAGCAGGTAGCGCGGCTGGAGAGAGCGGGTTTCTCTCAGGGCACTTTGGCTGAGGTAGCAGAAATCCTTGTAAAAAAATTAGAGGGATACAGAGGCAACCTCGCGGCATGAATACGGCGAGGTCAGTTTTAATTCTCTACATGCACACCGGCATGCATAATTTTAAGAAAGTATCCGCTCGGTAAATGTACCCGTGGTTTCCACTACAACCAATAAGCTGTCGCGATTGTGCCGTAGGATCAACGATCAACACCACCAAATACACAGAATGCAACATGGGAGCAGTGTATGAAATACCCTTTTCATATGGATCATCTTATATCGGCCAGGCGAGGCAGGTACTTCAATGATCGTTCGCGCGAGCACGCCGCGGTCGCGCAAGCTACCCCGTCCGGGGTCACATTGCCACTCGCTGCAGTCGTTGCCCATACGCCCCGTCATTTAGCGACAGCAGGTTTTTTGCTAGGTACCCAGATGTGATTTCTAGACAGCTACATGAAGGTTTCGAAATCAAAGCAAAGGGGGGTAAGTGAATAAGTGACACGTCACTGCCTTTATCGGCAAATCAGTATTTTTTTCTTGTTACGGGAGTTACATCGGAACTAGCCATGAGTGTTTGTTTTGGATATGAGTATATTTTTCAAATAAAAGTTAGTTGCGAGTGCGCCCTTGTCTTTCTACTTTCCTTTCCTTGTGTTTTTTGGCTGTTAACTACGTCTCCAATGCTAGCTTCGTAAATCGAACATCTGCTGAACTCATCGAAGAGCGCTCGTCTCCGATGCGAAGCTGTGTAATCGAGGTCTGCCTACTTCTATATCTGGCCACAAGAGCAGTGCAACTCATCACCAGGCACTCCTAAACCCTGAAGGCAGGCACGTAGCCAGGGAGGGGGGGGGCATGGGGCCTGCCCCCCCCCCTAAATCTTCCATTTTGCTGGGATTTCCTCTCCTGCCTCCCTTTAAACAGCACTTTGTCATAAGCAAACCCTCCCCCCCCACAAAAAAAAAAAAATCCTGGCTCCGTGCCTGCCTGAAGGCATGCCGCACCACCCTGCACTGAAACAACCAATCACTGGTCCTCATTTGATAGGTTCAGCCAGTGAGAAGGGTGTTGGGAATCATGATCAAATTATGTTTTTATAAAAGAATTCAACTAATTAGCATAGCCCTGTGTTGTTGTTTTTTTGTTGTTTTTTAAAGACGTCAGATGTGAATTTTAGGACTATCGGGATAACCTCCTGCAACTATAGCAAAAAAGAATCTAATATTTCAGTTCCAGGCGTCACCGCCAAACGAAGGAAGCGCCAACCTTGTTTGAGGAAGGCGTTGGCATCGCTCCTTAAAGTTTTCCACCTTTCCGACCTTGCAAGTCGATAGAGCCGTCGTAAACTTCAACATGCAGTTTCCGTCGGTCCGAGCCTGCTCAATGTGATAACAATCAGTATTATACTGATGCTGAGTACTGGACGCGTACACTTTTATTTTTTAAAAAAGTCTAAGTTTCGTTTTTCGTTACATTTCATAATATTGCCGAGCGCAGGACCGAGCGTTGCTTGCTCGGTCCTGCTCTTTCCTGCGCAAGAAGACCGTTCATGGAGAACTACCGAGACCGGAGAAGCCGCCGCGCCAAAGATCAGCCCCAAAATTTGGAGCTTCTACCGGACCCCAGAGGACGAAGTCGACGAAACCCGCTATGACCTCACGGGGCCTGCAAACTGAGACTCCCGCCGGTGCCTCCCCCGTCGTTTAGCCTGCCCGTCGCCCCTCGTACGCAGACGCCTTGCCACGACGAGATCCACGAGGACGTCGAGGACTGGATCCAACACTACGAGCGCGTGGCACGCCACAACGGATGGACCGTGGAGCAGTAACTGTAGAACCTCTACTTCTCGCTGGAGGGTACTGCGAGGCACTGGTTCGAGAACCACGATGCTTAGCTTACGTCATGAGACATCTGCGTGGCCGGGATGGATCGGACCTTTACGAGCGCACACCGACGGCAGCGGGAGGAAGATCTGCTTCAAACACGGATTCAGGCCCCCAACGAAAGCGTAACCAGCTTTGTTGAAGATCTGCTAAGCCTAAGTGCACGCGCCGACCCACAAGCCACCGAAGAGAAAAAGGGGCGCTTTTTCATGAAAGGCACCAAGTGCGAAATCTTCGGCGGACTTGTTCGCAAGACCCCTACGACCGTTGAAGAATTTGTGATCGAGAAGATCAACATAGAGCGAGAGCTGTCGGCCAAAAGCTGGTCATTATCAGACTGGCCAGTGTATCGACTGTTTCCGCCTTCTCAACATCTAGCTTTGACGTCGACGATGTCGGTATTGAACACCTGCGCCAGATCATCTGCGACGTCGTCCGGGACGAGGCATTAGAAGCTACTTCCAGCTCCTAACTGCTCTGATCCACTCTCGATCGCAGACGCAGTTCGAGAAGGGATACATTTTACATTTTTCTATCTCTAAGCAAGAGCTAAAAAATAAAAGAAAAACATTTGTCTTTCTACCTGTACCACCAAACGGTGGAACATGTTTAAACCAATTAAAAATAAACAAATAGGGTCTATTATGACCAAAACGAAAATTTTAATTTCATAAAGCCAATCAGCAAAGAAAAACAGAGAGGCAGCGAGAAGAGGTACAGCGAGCTTTTCAGCCGGAGGCTCCCACCGGCATGCGAGCTCCCGAGAAACGGACGCTGAGCTACGCCGCAATTGCCCCAAAGACCGCCCTCCCGTGCTCGGCCCTGCGCGCGGCAATATAGTAACCGAGGTCGCTACGGCTTGACGCGACATAAACTCAACACTTTACTTTACTCGAAAACAAAGCCACACTTTTTCATGTTACCTTTTACGTTACAAAAACTGATGACCGAAAGGAAAGTCGACATGAAGGATCTGGAACCAAAAACGTGAAGAGGGCTGAAATGTTAAGCACACAGAGATCTTGGAATTAAGTCCTTCCTCAGGCCAGGAGGGAGTGTGCCTGGAACTTGTCCTCGTCTGCATGTGTCCAGTGTCCTATCCTGCACACCAGGATTGCGGCCGGCGACATGACATGTCTCTGATGTTATCAGGCGGAAATCGTGACAACTTCTTAGAGCGCGGTAAACACGCCAGTCGAAGACGCGCTCCACGCGCCATATTTTAGAGTCATCTATTATTGGGAGCAGTCGGATATAGTTGACATGTTCATAAATTAGCGCGTCACACTTTGTCAGACTTCGTGGGAGCTTTGGACACTGGTCATAGGAGCACGTAAGGATCGTAACTCAAACATATACCGAGCTAAGGAGCAGGACAAGGTTGCTGTTGTACGCGTTACCAGGGAGAACCAAATGGGATTACTCCTTTACGTGTCAGGAAGTAAACATAGCACGTTTCTGCACCTATTCTCAGCAAATAAACTGGGCGTTAGATTTAAAGACTCCAATATGGTAATTGTGTAAATGTACCAAGCAACTAGTTAAGAAATTGATCCCTCTACGTTCGTGAAACATGAAGCCTGACTAAGATGTTGACTAAAATGACTAAGATTTTGAAGGAAAACAAAAACAATGTTTTCGATGTTTATATTTTATCTCGTCCTCGAAACCCCGTTTCTCGCCCGACGTAAATGCCCGATCCTAAACAAACCGTGCAAAGAAATGGGATTATCGCTCGGCGACCAACAGTTCACTTTATCGCACCTGCTGGAGCTAGAACACAAAGGACCCGTAAACACTCGGATGATGCGAAGCAGTCAAACAAAAACGCCGCAGCCAATGGAGGCTTCTGAACACGGCGCAAGATAGCAACGCAAGATAGCAACAACACCGGAGGCGCCACACAGTAATCTACGTCAGATACAGATCAGATGGTGTTGACCATTAAGGCCAGCATTGAGAAATTATTACAAGAGAAATTAATGAATACCGACATGTGTTTTTATTTTTTATTAGACTGCTAAGGTTACCGTCCGTAATCATACTGAGACGGCGTATTCTTTTTTATAAACCTGCCTTTCGCCTCCCAAACAATGTAAGCGACGACTTCACAGATATTGATACGTGAATGTATGATATTTATCATGGAAGGCGAACGTCGATAAGAACAACTAGCAAAATATACCTCCGACACGCTGGAATCTGATAGCGGGCAAGGGGGAGGGGGGGAGGCTGAGGGGTTATCGCCTCCTCTTCAGACATTTCAGGCATTTCTAGTAAACAATACGGTAGAAGGAGAGTGAAATCCCCCTCCCCTAACAAACAATTCTCCCGTCGATGTCTGACAAGAACAGGGCCCCTTCGCTTTCCCAAGAGGTCGTGAGACTTTCGTATCAATCGATGCATGTCACTACACGTATAAATGTTCGAGGTACTGCACGTTACGTTATTTCTTTTGAGATGCGCTCAACGAGTATCAGTAACCCAACTCGCAGTTTTAATACAATAAACGAGGCAGAAAAGAGAAGCAAGTTCGGTTTTACAGTTGACTAGGTTTAAAAACAATTGGCGTGAAGTTACTCAAAAAGAATATAAGAGACACTATTATACCGAGGTTGCACGGATACCCCTAACCGCAGTTAAGTTTTACCTCAGTCAGACTTAACTGCGGTTAATGCTGCTCAGGTAAATAGGAAGTTTTTATGGTTAAAGATGCCCGTGTAGCTAAGGTATTAGAAGACAATCTTCTTGGCATAGTGAACAAATCTGTGTGTGAAATTGTACGTTTCGGGTGTGCATCTCATGAAAGCTCGAACAGTTTTTTGAACTCGCTCAGGCATCAGACTTTTTGGCTAGTCTATAATACTGCACAGTGTTTTTGCTTTAACACTGAGCACATTCCTGGGCTCGTCCCTTCCCCCTCTTTCCACCCTTCGCGAAAGTGTAACGACAAACGTACCTTCACCCACTAGATATGGCGGATTTGGTTCAAGAAAGCAATTCTTGTACGCATATTTTATACGTGAGTTTTGTCTGACATGACGAAAAGAGAAGCCGCCTGTGGCTTCTCTTTTCCTTTACTACTACGTTTCTATAGCGAGAAAAAATAAAAAAAACGGCACTTTGTTTGACATTATTTTTTTAATAATTCCAAGACCGTTTTACAGATGCACCACTGCATGGACGTTCGCTTGGAGTCGTGTTCGAATGAAGCCCAGCCTCAAACGCACTTGTAACTTGTGATTTCACGGTGATTTTGCCAGGCGCGCTCGTACACCACGGCGGTGCAGGTTGCCTTGGGCTGAAATAGGACAATGGTGCAATATACAGATTTTTTTAAGCTTTACAGATTTGTTTGAAAAAAGCCGTGAAAGTTACACCTATGCGGCTTGTGGAAGTGAGATATATGGCCGGGGGACATTATGTGGGTGACCAATATTAGCGATAAGTCGGCTAATTAATTAAAATTTATAATTAACTTTTTAATTAGTGAGAAATAGACATATGGTTCTAATCAGAAACTTACTGAGCGTCACCGAAAAACCACTAAATCAACTCTTTTGAGAACGACTCGAAGCTCATGGGAAGCTCGGGAGCGCACCAGAATTACCACTCGTGAAGCAGGCACAAAGCTAACAGTGGCGGAAACCGATGATAATCTAATCATCCGCGTTCCGCAACCGCTAGCCTTGCTACCTGCTCCACGAGAGGTAGCTTTCAGTGCACTAGTACGCTTCTGACGCGCTCAAAGTCTTTCTAAAAATTACTTATTTAGTGGTTTTCCATGGCGCTAAGAAAGTTTCTTATTGGAACCATATGTCTATTGTCATGAATTAAAAAGTCAATCAACGAATTTGAAATAATTAGCCGACTGATCGTTACGATTAGCCCCTATACTATGTCTCCCTGGCTGTATAACTCACCTGCACAAACCGCATAAGGTGTAACTTTCATGGCTTCTTTTAAACAAATCTGTAAAGCTTAAAAAAACTATGTTAAGAGTGAGTAGAATCGTTGACAGCAGCAGATACTTGGTATCCTGATACAAGGTTTGTGAATCCCTCCAGTCACTGAGGTCTTAAGAGCCGTAGTCAATGAGATTGCGACAGTAGCCAATATGAGCGCCAAAGCACGAATCACGATGCAAGAAACGTGAATTAACGAGCTTGTTATTCTTAATGCATCTGTCGGTGTCTATGCAGTCTGCCGTAGCCATAAAAGCGCTTGTCTTCGATACGGAGTACAGTGAAACCCGTTTAGAACGAACCCACGTACAGCGAATTATTGTCGATATCGAACTCATGGAAACTTCATATATAAAATGCATGTATGAAGCACTTTTTATAACGAACAACATATTGGCTATATCGAACCTTTTCCCCCAGAAAGGCTTCCGAAAACGCGCAAACCTTAGTCTTCTAGCCTGTCCCTCCCCCCCCCCCCCCAAAAAAAAAAAAAAAACAGTAGGAAAGAAAGAAAATTCCAAAAGCTGAAGTTGCGAACAAAGTTGAGCGAAGGGAAGCGATTCAGAAGAGGAGAAAGCTAAAAAATGCACTCTGCACGCACGCAAAGAAAAAAATTATCTCAAAACCGTTTCTCACGAAGAGAAGCGATTCAGAAGAGGAGATAAGCTAATAGAACGAACTCTGCGCGCATGCAAAAGTAAAAAATAAATAATAATAATAATATTAACTTTTTAGCGGGTGTTACAGGGCGGAAGCGAAGAGATGAGAAAGAAAGAGAAGCTCTCGCCTTACAACGAACGTATCGTGGAAGTTCGTTGTAAATGGTTTTTGCTATATCGAATTACTTGCTATATCGAACTGATCGTAGCGTTTCCTGCTGTTCGTTATAAACGGGTTTCACTGTATTTCATTGCTGGATTGACTGCCTTGACTGGAGCACTCGCTGCACGAGCGCTCGTGCAGCCGCCGAGGCTTCATTCGAAGCAACTATCTCCCGCTTTTAGCGCGCGCGGCTAACAATAGTCCATACTAACGTGAGACGAAGTATAGGCCAAAGCTACAAGCGCGAGCACGTGGCCCGCAAACTGCTTGCACCGCACGAGCGCGCGTGCTTGGCAGGGACGCTGAAAGCCCGGAGCTCGCTCTTCTTCTGCCACGCTCACATTTAAAGTGAAACGGAGTGTAGATGTCATTTCCATCGAAGGGAGCAGTATTTCAGCCTTGTGTAAAGGAGTGAGTGTAATATGGGCTACCTATAACCCAAGGAATGGGGTACTGTGCAGGGTCAACGGCAAATGAAGAAACCGAGGGCGTGGTTTATTAAGTTCACGCTTCTTGCTTCGCCCTTCGGGGTTTTCATAGGCTAATGTGGCTATCTTGTTGATTCTGGAGTGATAACACGATGCTTGGGATTCGCGACGCCCTCCCTTTCTGAAGCTCTCAGCCTAGTTTCGAGTCTGAAGCGCCTCCTTTCCCGCACTTGGGAGAGTTAATCGCTGCATCCACGGTGCGATATCGTCCAATGACGATATTTAAAACGGGCTACGACCTGAACACAGTCTGCGCTGCGGCAGTGAGCGCATCAGCACATTTTACACTGGTCGGCGCCACAACGCAGGCTTTTCTTTCAGTTCTAAACATGAGGTGTGCGAATATCGGTTCGACTCGACTAGAGCAGTGTCATCCCTTCACACTGTGCAGAAAAGCGGGTGCTTTCCCATCCACTGTGAAGGCAAGGAACATTTGAACTGGTATTCGCGCACCCCCACCATCAACATCGTCCCTCGCCGATATTGCACCCTGGATCGCCACGTTTGGCTGCCCCAGTGCTTCGTGGGACAGTCGGCACTCCAGATTGTTTACAGTGTTCCCACTACCGTTTTAACGATGATATCTGAAGACTGCACGGAGCTTCCATGAATATAGCTCATGGCAGCGTGTTTCGAGTGCCTGCATTCTACTCTGTCCTACACATTGCGAGTGCTTTCTTTTTATTGTTTTGTTTTTTCTTAAATCTGACGTGTCGTCAGTCGACGTCGGAGAGAATATCACTACGGGTCAGAAGCTATACGAGCGCACTTTTTATCTGGATTCCATTGGCCGCGGCAACACTAGCTTTCACACCGCAACGCGAAGACACAGCTAGCTTAGGAGTATACGAACCAGATTGACTTTGGGCAGGCAGCGTTCTCGGGAATATTCATCCACCCCGACTTTGCAGGCAGTCTCAGCCGTGCTGAACTTGAGTCGGTAGTTCATTCCAGCGACCACCTGAAATGTCACAAATTAAAATGATGCAGCCTGGTGTTTGATGCAAGTGGTGGTTTCAACGGCTTAGTACCAAATTAAAGTTGAACTTTTATATTATCTGAGCGCCCAGTCTTGTATGGTAAGCACCGATGGCCATTTTTACTTTGGGGCCCCTAAGAGCGTTATGCGCCGTTTTAATCTATGGAAAATGATATTCTACGACCAGTACGAACAGATCGTGAAGATAGTCGAAGCTGAGAAAGGAAGAAATCTACAACAACCTCCTGGAAGCCTCATACTGGCAGAGGACATTTCACTAAGAAAAA
Source organism: Ixodes ricinus (assembly GCA_037355805.1). Lineage (NCBI taxonomy): Eukaryota > Metazoa > Arthropoda > Arachnida > Ixodida > Ixodidae > Ixodes > Ixodes ricinus. Next base: position 6,696 of record JAZHYW010033269.1, on the reverse strand, counting down.
TACTTCAGATGCTAAGCATCATATCGAAACTTCAAATGCAACTCTAAAGCCAGGGTCACGCTGCTAATACATCTTGCAAAATACAGTCTGCAAACATCAGTCATCGGGATATCCCTGGTTCGAATGCCGCGTGCCAAGTTCCTCCTTGAACTCGTTGCCATGCGGCATTCGAAGCACGAATCTCGTGGTGACTCGCGTTCGAATCTGTTCGCAGGCTGTCTTTTTATAACCTCCTCTATACTCACAAAGCCTGGCAGTTTGACGACGGAGCCATAGAGTGTTCGGTCGCAGATTTGGGGCGCGAGGATCTGGTAGCACAGAGCATCAAAGAGCTATTTCTCGGAAAACCTGGACGTCAGCGCACAGCTTTTGCAGCGGCGAGGACCCGAAACATACTTGTTCGCACTGGAGAAGTGTGTTTCGGAGTCTCGCCGCAGTGGGGCGCCAGTCACGTGGCTCTCCTCTCATCCGTTGTCTGCGGCTCCACCTTTTCCATTTCGGCGGCCGCTTCTCGTGGCGATCTGCCAGGCTTTGTCAGTATGCAGGAGGCTATGGTCTTTTGCATGATGTATAAGCAGTGCGACCCCGCTTAAGGCCCCGCTCACACATTTGCCCTTGCTTAGGACTGAGCTATTGTGATTTATTACGACGAGAGAACACACTGGAAAGCTGGCGTCATCTATGGGGTGATCCTAGAACACTAGAGCGAAAGGTTTTGCGATATTTGCGCGATCAAATGTACGTACATATACTATATAATCAATTGTCAGTTACAACATTGTCAAAAGATTTTCAAGCCAAAAAAATATAATAACGCGCGAAATATTTAAAACATTAACGGAAACTGCGAATGTTTAACGGATAACCGATAGATAACGCCAATGTGTTTTCTCGTCGAAATAGATTTTAAAGGGACACTCAAGTGGATTTCGAGATCGTCTAACTATGGTGCTAAAGAAGATAATGAACCGAAATTTGGATTTCGCGAAATAAGGCTGCAGAAGCGTTGAACGGGACCCTACGAACTGTAAAACATCACTCCTACATCGATATCTTAAACGGATGGCCGTACTTTTGGAAAAGGTGGGCATGATCAAGCGAGGGCTTTGACGTCATTGTCCTCCTGGAAAATTTGAGAATGAGGGTAAGCGGCTCGCTTCTCTCCTCCGCGCTTCGGTTCACCAGTTCGGCGCGACGTAGCGAGGAGGAGAGGGAATGAAAATCGTGACGTGACTAATTGTCTCATCGGCCTCGTTGGTCGTGTTCAACCGCGCACTTCTTTTCAAAAAATACGGCTATCCGTTAGAGAGATCGCTGTATGAGTGATGTCTTTGGGTTTCGCAGCGTCCCGCCTATCCGCCCAGCCTTCTTATGCGACGCTCGAACTTTCGGTTCAGTATCCCTTTAACTCACTCCACGAGCTCTGAGTATCGCAAAGAAACCGAAATCCAAACTTAAGGGCGGCCAAGTTTCCTTTTTTAATATCTAATCAAAACTCGTGCCACGCCCATCTTTCTGCGCCTTGGAGCAGACGCCAGGGGACGCCGTCAGATGGCGTTTTCACGCAATAATTGCTACCGCCCGATCCAAAATGGCTCAGCCGTATTCATCCATCCATTCATCCATGCTGCATTACGCCTCCTGTACCCAAATGTATGACGTTTTTGTCAAATATAATACGTACCGCTCCTAAAAAGAGCAATTGAACTTAAACTGATTTATTTCAGCACTATCGCGCTGAGAACACCAGACAAAAAGCTTCCACAAGGTCTGGTGTCCCTGCACTTACACTACATGATGATAAAAAACACTACGCAACATAATTTGTATGAACAAAACACGTGCGAACATCTTTTTGTGTTAAACAGTGACTAATAATGCGATATAAAATAAACGTGTTAAGTGATCTAGGCAGGTTATAGAGCAATTGACTGCAGCGCGTAATTCGTACGAAGGTGAGGCACATTCCAGAACTCTCTGCGTCGGATATGAATACAAGATGCAGGTTTTGTCGGGTGGGATAAATTAGACAAAAAGGAAAGAAGAAATAAACGCATTTGTTGACAGTAAGTAAGAACATAGCAAACCATACACTATACTCTGTTTCACCTTTTGTTGTACCGCAGACAAGGCTAGAAGTGCGAGCTCATAGCGTTGGGAGCTACTCTTAACACACGAGAGCTTGTGCCGCCGAGATGTGCCCTAGAGCAAGGAACTCGCGCTTGTAGCCTTTCCTGCGGTACATCATATGGTGAAACAGAGTATACACGAACTCAACTCTCCTACGTCACGCCGCGGTGGTGGCGCGTCGGACGCACTTCCGGTCTGGGGCGGTGGGCAGAAGTCGCCGTGCGAGACATGCATTCCTTTGTTCTTTTTGGAAGAAACCAGACAAAAAACCTGCCTTCTCGTCAAAATAATGCGACGGGGGCTGTACCAAGAGAGTCTGGAAAGGTTTGAAGATCAGTTTTCATGTGTTTCTGCCCCCTCCGTTCGTCCGAGAACGTGGATAGTGGCCGTGAAAAGGGCAAACCAGACGCTGTCGAACTGCGATTGCTTGTGCGGGCAACAACTTTGTGGTCGCCAGATGTATTTGCTTTGTTCCAACATGAACGAGATAAAACCGCCGAGTTGTCCGGACCACCCACGGGTTCAGTGCGTCCTCAAATTCACACGGCCGCCTGATCGTTCGAACTTTCGTCTGCTCTTTCAAACTTGTCTGCTTTTTGTCGTCTGCTCGTTCAAACAAAAGCGGCCCGTAGACCAAACTTTGACCCGGTGATTGCAGTAAGAACTAATTGCAGGCCTCAGAAGACTTAAGTAGGCTCGGTGTAAACAGTAGATACAAGATGTTGATCATTGGTACAAGTGGCCATCACCGACCTGTTACGCTTGATCTGTTCCCGCTTCCGATTTTCAGTATCGACGTCGATCATCGCCGCTACCTTCTACACTTTTGCAGCACAAGCGACGTCGTAGCCGAAAACAGCTAGAAGGATCTCATCCTGGTTTTGACGCCCATTCTGCGGCGTTCATGCGAATGAATCGCCGCACGTCAAATTATTTACGCAACGTTTAGCGGCGTAACGAGCCTTGATAATTTCGCTCAGGCGATTAAAGTGGTAAGACATTATGAGGACGTAGAATCGACAATTCCAACGCGAAAAAGAGTATGCAGACTCACACAGACGCCGGCAACGTGACATTCCAATGGTTTGTTGACGCGGGACGCGGTGCTTCCCGCCCGCACTCCATTGCGCATGCGTTCGAACTGTCGTCTGCTCTTTCAAACTTGTCTGCTTTTTGTCGTCAGCTCGTTCAAACGACAGCGGCCCGTAAACCAAACGTTGACCCGGTAATTGCGATAAGAACTAAGTGCAGGCCTCAAAACACTTTTTAAGATTCGTTGGGGTAAGTAGGCTAAGTGTAAACAGTAGATACAAGAAGATGTTGATCATTGTTACCAGTGGCGATCACCGACTTGTAATGCCCGATTCTACTTGCGGTTTTCAGTATCGACGTCCACCATCTCAGCGACGGTCCACGCTTTTGCAGCCCGAGCGACGTCGCGACTGAAAATAGCGAGCAGAATCTCATCGTGGGAGTCAGGCTTTAGCGCCCATTCTGCGGCGTCCACGTGAAATGAATCGCCGCACGTCACATTATTCACGCAAAGTTTTGCCTCGTTAAATTTGCTAAAGCCGCTCAAGTAGTCGGACATTGTTAGGAGAACGTAAAATCAACAATTCCAACGCGAAAAGAGTACGGGGACTCCCACCGACGCCGACAACAACGCAATTCAATGGTTTGTTTATGGACGACGGCGGGCTTCTTGCCCACCATCCACCGCGCATGCGCGGCGCCGGTGGCGTCCGCTGGAGGCGCTCCGGTTTGTTTGCAAACATGAGTTGGTGTATAGCAACTTTCGTAACGTTCGGAATCTCTACGCATTAATTATTTTATTGGTCAAATTTTTTGGAGGCTCGAGGGGGCCCGATGATGGCCCCCTCGAGAAAATAGGCCGTGTCTATTTTGTGTTGTTAGTTTTCTAGGACGCCTTTCCATCTAGAACTGTTCTATTTTGTGACTAAAGTTGTTCCCTAGCTTTTCCTAGATACTCGCGCTACAACACGAATTGCCGGAATCGAGTCGGGCTTTAAATCGGGCGAGCAACGAGGACAACTCGGAAACGTTGAAAGAGGCAGCATCCAATCAGGAACGCAATATTGTCACGTGACAACCCTGTGGCGGGGATGATGAAAACCTAAGACGAGGGTTAACTTAAGTTTAACTTGGTTCCGGTTCGGAATTGATTGATTTTGGGAATAAATTGGTTCAAAACGTTGAGTTGGTACATTATCAACGCCATTTAAATTCATAAAAGTACGTTTATAGCGCGCAACTGTGTCTCTAAATAGTGGAATCAAATTATATTTAAAAGCGCAGCGAGACAAGGACAAGAGAAAGAGAGCGCTGACTTACAACTGAACTGTATGTCCGTATAGTCACCTAATACATATAGCCGGTGCTAAACACCGGTTATATATACTGGGTGACTACGGAAATAAAGTTCAGTTGTGAGTTAGCGCTGTGTTTTTGTCTATCTTCCTTGTTTGTGTCTCGTAGCGATTTTTAACTATTGTAGATCACCAGCTGCCCAACTTTCCACCCTTGTCAAAAATATCAAAATGTAATGATCAGGATGCCAAAGCGTAGGAATTTGATTGCTGCGTATGAACGCGGGGTGTTGCTTGTGTTTCCACGTCAAGTTGCTGGGAGAAATTGCTCCGTCTGAAGCGGGCCTTTAAGGCACTACAATCGTAAGCAGTCGCAAGCGTGTGAACCAGCCGTTAGCCTCCACGTAGGTTACCTCATTAAAAATTCCGAGAACAGAAGCAGCAACTGACCTGAGTCTGCACCTTGTAAGAGCTCCAGGACAGTGTCATAGAACTTGCTGTCCCCCGCTTGGCTCGAAACGGCGTAGTGAGCCAGCTCGGCGAACGCGGGATTGCTGTAGGGGTCCCTCGTCCTCCAGCCACCTGGCAGCGATCTTCCCGCCAGGGTACCACCAGACCGCCAAGCTCAGCAGGGACCACGCTGGTGCTGAACACGCCCATCTTGTCAAACGTCTTCGTTGTCGTCGGCTTTGAAGTCGATGCGTCAGGGAATCTTCTAAGCACTTTTATATCAGATAGCCTGCGCCAGCTGCAGAGAACTCGCACGGGGCAGCTCCTTCGATGCGCGAATAAAGCGCGATAAGATAACATGGCGGTTTTCTTCCCGTAGAGGCGGTACTCGCCGCTGTTGAGATCACAGACGATAAACAATGTTTGCTTCACTAGGTAAGTGATGCTAGAAGTAAGCATATGTATAACGAAATATGAAAGAGAAGGACGCCTTCTCCGAGGTTGTACGAAGGACCATCTGTTCACTGTCCGTACACATCACGCGACCTACAGTGCAAAGTTGAATTTGCGAGGAGAGTATCAGCCAGCCACGCGGATTTGTGTGTCGGCACGCCACCGAGTCCGCTATTGCACCTGACTCAATCAATGTCATCGCGTATCTGTTGTTACAGTTACGTGTCGAAGGGGCGCTGACCTTATGACTTTAGAAATGGCTGTTTTTGTCCTATTTCCAGCTGGCGTCTTCTGAAGCTTTCAGTCGGGAACTATCTCCCTTCGCAATATGTTTGTTTATGCGGGGAAAAACACTGGCTTCATGTCCGGGTGTTTCGAAATAGAACCCGTCGCTCCAATGTTATTCTGACTAAGACCAAACAGCAATGACACAATGTTTGGTTTCGTTTTGTTATTGCTAATTTAATGCCAATTTAAATGCAACAGATTGCTTAGCTAGACATCTTGACGGAACAATTTTGGATTATGAGATACAGTGTCAAGTAAATTTGATGCTGCACATACAAGGAGAATAAATCACAAAGTGGCAAAAGACAATGCCTTTAAAATGCTGCCCGAACTCGCGTAGAAGCTTGTATCAGCGGAGATGCGGACGTTGCTCACCATGCTTTACTCTTTTGATGCATATACCAATGGCATATACACACTGGGCACCATATTTGAGAGCAGTGTTCACTGTACATGCTCAGAAAGAGCTCACATTGGTAGGTTCCCAAGACCGGCAATCTCGGTGGTGCGGAAGGCACGTTGTATAAGCTCTGTGGAAGCTCGCCGTCAACAAGCACTGACTCAGCTATGGGCGCCAAACACCCCCCCCCCCCAACGTTATTAGATTACGTCAGTTGTGGAACTCCCGCAGATGGGAGCACTCCCCCCCCCTTTCCCCCTCACTCGTGTTAGTACGCCTTCCGTCGTTTGAAGCAAAACTTTCAAAACTGTGTGTTCCATAGAGTACCATGAATGTATGAATAGGTGGATGGATGGCAACTCTCCCCCTGATGAATCGGGCGGTGACTTGCTCTGCCTAGCCAAGTAGTGCTTTTAGTTCTACGCCGAATTTTCACTGAGTCAATTTAATCAAATTTAATCTGTCCGTCTCTTGATTTTCGCCACCATTCCTCTAATCTTCCCTCACTGATTTCCACTTCTTGGAAACGCTTAGCTTCGCCGTTCTTATAGACTCCCAGAGCCCTGAGGAAGTGCAGCCTCTTCGCGTGATGTTCTTGGGTGGCCCAGCCCCTACACTCCACAGTGACATGCTCTGTCGTTTCGACTC